>VDFB02089641.1:0-24212 GCA_007258455.2 Sequoia sempervirens
ATAGCCTCCTCAATGTGTATTACCCCACTCTTTGGTTTCCTCCAAATAGGTAAACCTGTCAAATAAATCTAGTTTCCATGTGAAAAGTCCACAGAAAAATGCTTTGCATCTAATTCACTCTATGCAGCTTCATTGCTTCATTTGCTCAAAACTAATCATTTGTTCTTGTAGTACCATGCTTCCAAGCATACATAGAATATTTGATGTGTTTCCATCCACCTTTTGCATCAAAATTCACTAATAAAATCATAACCCTACTATATCCTTTAGGTAAAAAACTGAAGCCCAAGGTTTGGCACATGATTTGAAATTCATGCTAGTGGGTGGCTTGGATGCTGAAATTTTCATATCATGCTTATCCATAATGTATGAGTCCAAAGGAGGTTGATTTGGCTTATCCATGTGCATCAATCATTTCATGATCTTTGCGCCACATTCTACAATACCATTCGCTAGCCTCCTCAAGCCACGAGTTTGCTGTCTCAAATCGAACCAATGAGACAATCTCCATGTCTTCTCTAAACCAGAGAATAACATTGTCCTTGTAGTGACCGAGACCTTACTGATTCTGAGTTGTAATAATCATTGAGGCTACAGGAATTTCATTCTATATGAAATTTAGCTTCCTTTGTGCTCTCTTTGGGAGGTAAAAACTTCTCATGATCCCACACAAGTAGCTTCAACTCCTACTTGAAGCACACCACAAGAACTTGCATCTTGTTTGCTTGTAATCCATGAAGACTCTAAAACTATTTTTTTACATAGCCGATAAAATCTATGATAAGCCCACTAACAATATATCAATAGATCCCATTTGTGGTGAGAATGTGATCATAGATAAGTTTCTAGTATTACATGAGCTATATCAAGATGATTATAATAAACCAACTGCATGGATTAAGACACATACTGGTTTTGCATGCCCTATGATCGAATCGATCGTACTCCCTTTACAGATAGGACCTAAAACTTTGGATGTAACATTTTAAATTATTCCACAATCCAACCAATTTTGTTTGCGGCTAGGCCACCCTTGGCTTTGCTCAATGAAAGTGGTCGCATCGGTTGTTCACAAGTGTTTGAAGTTTCCACATGGCAATGAGATATTTACCATACACCATAGTGGCTTTAATCCCTTATCATCTAAAGGTAACTTTTCATTATAATCCTTTTGTCCTGAACCCATGGAACCCATCACACCTCGAAAGGACTTCTTTTTCATAGTTTACCAAAAATTCAAAGCCAAAAAGATGGTTGAATTTTCTCTTTGTAATCCATCCCCATCTACTTTCACACCTCCTGTCATAGATGAAACCATGCTTCAACCTAAATCTAACATTGAGCAAACCATAAAACCTCATGAACAACCATCCCTAGACACTTCCCCGCCATCATTTAAATGACCAAGGGAAAATGAACAAACTCATGTTATGCTTCCTTGTATTAAACAATTGTATAAAGTAAAAGAGAAAGTGGTTGATCCATCCTCTTCGATTTCTTCTGTTCTTCCCTCTTTGGAAGTAGAAGACCCTATGATGCCTTAATCCACTCTTACACCTCACCAACTCCAAAAAATAATTAAATGAAATTGTAGTGCTAGGGAATGTAGGCATCGTCGTCATCTCCTTGCTCGTCAATCTCGCATGGAAGAAAATAAAGAAAATCAACCTCTACCTTTGACATAAGTAAAATATGACCACCCTCCTTCTCCTAGGCTACCACAACATAGTCTAGTGCAAAAATCCCAACAAAATGAACCAATTCAACAACCTCATCTTTTGATACATCCATCCTTAGAAACCACCCTTCATCCTCCCATTGTCATTAATTTTGATGATGATGATGATGATGCGACAACAACAAAAATAGATGAAGAAGTGCATAATGATTTAAACTCTTTATTTTCATCTACAATGAGCCTAAACTATAAATCCTCTCCACCAAGTGAAGAACCTAGTATGACTCCTAGTTTGGCGCTTGCATTTCTTCCTTTGGACAGTCAACCACCCTCGCATTACACTGAACATGATTGGGAGGCAGATGACTTGTTAGATGGTTGACTTGCATTCGCCTAACTAGCCTTTTTTATTTTCTCTTTTCCCTTTTTTTTTTTCATTTTGTGTGTATCATGTTCCCCCGTATTGTGCATTTGATGTTCCCTCTCTTCATACACTTCTTCTATTTGTACCTCTATTCTTCTATATATCGTACATTATCCTTTTTGCTTTTGTTTTTTGTTCTCCTTTTGGGGATGACCAAAGCGTAGAGATTCCCTATGTCTCTTCTATGTTGACCCAAAAGGTCCTTGTCTTTTTTTCTTTTGTTTTGTGTTCTCCTTTTGGGGATGATGCAAAGCATAGAGATGCCCTATGTCTCTTCCATCTTGACCCAAAAGGTCCTAGTATTTTTTACTTTTTTTTTGTGTCCTCCTTTTGGGGTTGATGCAAGGCATCGATACTGAAATGTCTATTTCATGTTGACCCAAAAGATTTTTCATTTTCTTTTTCCTTTTTGTTTTCTTTCATTTCACTTGTATTTTCCTTTTGGGGATGATGCAAAGTGTTGAAACCACAATGTCTCTTCCATGTTGACCCAAAATGGACTTTATTTATGCTCTCTTTGTGTCATTCTTCCAGTTCTTTGTGCTTTGTGGAATGATGACAGTTTTGAGCTCTTTCATAAACACACTAGAGCAACAAACATACTGACCCCAAATCCATAGATCCCTTATGTGTTTGGTGTTCTTTCTTTTCTTGGGGGCAACTCCCTTTTCTTTGCTTTTCCTTGACACGACGCAACCTCACTTTGAAACATATGACTTGGCATAGGGCTTTCAAAGTTGGCTCTCATGTATTTTTTTCATGATTTTCTTTCCTTCTCTACTTTAAAGTAATTTCTCACAAACCGATGTGTGGAAATTCCTTTAAAGTGGGGGGCATACATTACCATTATTTCATTTGCATTCTTGGTTCCTAGTGTAGCCTTCTCATTTATATGATGCATTTGTCACTTTGTGGATGACATTGGATGTGATTTCCTTCATAAGTGTGATCTATCTCAGCATATTACATTCCTCTTAGTGGTCTGATGTGATGCACTGCATCCCCTAAGTTGTGAATATACTATTCTTGGATTGGTCCTCCCTTGGAGACACTAGACACAATGTTCCCTAAGTGACTGAACTTGCATGAACTGAACAAGACTCCTTCAAACAGTTTACACTTAACATATTTACATTTTTACGCTTTACATTTTTGCATTTTATATTTCTACATATTTTGCCACCTTGCATAATGCAACTTGCATGCCTATAGTACCTTTCTTTTTGTTTATGACATTTTTCTTTGTGGTGCCTTGTTAAAGTTATCAAGAGGCATAACTTTAATATGGTTAAGCAGGAAACCCAACTAGTGGCGTGACTTTTCCCCATAACCACCTTTGTGTTCATGAGTGCATACCAACTAGCATTTTTATCTTACCTTTCTAGGCTTTCTCACCTAGTGAACAACTAGAAGTTTTGTGGCCCTAGAGTGAGTACAATTGGGCTTTCTCACCTAGCAGATCATTATGGGTTATGTCACCCCAAAGCTAGTACACATTGTCTTTTTCAAAAAATTAGACTAGATCTAATTGACAACTAGTTGGATTGGTGATCAAAGCTTCATTCAATTCTTTCAATTCAACACTTGTGTGTTCCTTTGTTCTTATGCTTAGTATGCCATGGGATATTCATCCTGGGGGCTTAATCATCCCTCTTGATTGTTGTCATTCCATCTTGCTAACGTACGTGAATTTGAACCCTTGTCTCAATGTTCATGGCTACTTCAGTGTGAGTTTGAAGTGAGTTCATCCTCTCACGAAAGTGGGGGATAAATGTGCCATAGAAAAATGGTCCCTTGTCATTTTCATGGCCTTTTAAGTCTTTTTTTATGGTGTTTGATAAATTTTTCTCTAATTTTATGTTGTGACATGGCTTGAACATGCATATTTAGGTACTAAAATTCAAACAACCACATCTTGTGAAGGTGTTGTGAAGTGTTGTAAGACATTTCTACATTCTTCTAGACTCTACTTATTATAATTCACTTAAAAATCACCTTTTTATTCATTAACAAGTCCTATTTTGAAGTGTTGTAAAGTCTTGCAACAAGATTTCACGCTTTTCTAGACACAATTTCACTATTTATGCCTTTCTCATGCTTTATTTGGTCCCTTATACCTTCATATGTCTTAATTAAGTGTAGTTTTGAATGTTAACCTAACAAACAATGTTAAATACAACTTAATTCCCGACACATATTTTTGGGTTCGAGGTGGGACCCATTCGCGATGGGTGGCAAATGAGTTCCCCTTGGTTCCAAATTCAAAATTAAAAAGAAATCCTTTTAGGTTTTTATTCAAAATTACTTCATGTCAGCCTGTGATGAGGTATGAATGGTTAATTAAAGCACAAGTGTGTATAAATATGTCATTTTCACCTCATTTTACATCTCCTCATTCATTCAAGCATTCCATCTCACATCTCAAGCATTCAAGCATTCTACAACATCAATTCAAGCAATATTAAAGCACTTTGGAGCATCCATTTACATTACTTCAGATTTGTATTATCAAGGGTTTGGTAAGTTGATAGCAATTGTATGTTATTAGTTTATTATTCTCTTTCCTTTCATTGTTTCATTAAGAGTTTCATTACCAAAAGGTGGGTTTGACCTAGGAAAATGACTATTTGCTAACCCTCAACCATTTTGCCCCTATTGCATGTTTGTTTGCAAATCTAGAAATGCAGATTTAACAATCTTTCTGGTGTTGAAGATTGGTAAACAAGTCAACTAGGTGCTTCAAGTCAACTCATTCATATTTCAAGCTTGGAGAAGGTTTTCTATCTATTTCCTACAGAATTGACTTCGACAACCTAACAATTAGAGATTTATGGATCTGGTGTTGTAGAGTTGTCTCCTAATTTTTTTGAAATTTGGGAGAGGACTGATTCACCGCCTGTGGAAAACGAGTCCCACCTTAGGATAGAAAATTTGATTTTTTTCAAATTCTAGATCCCAATAGATAGAAACCAATTTCCAACACTTTTTCACCAGTAGGACTAATTTGCCACCCTGGGCAAATGAGTCCCACTGTGAAAATTTAGTGATTTCATTAAGCATCCACAACATTCTAGATTCATCAAATACTTCCCAGGTGCACTCTGTTTATGCCTATTTCTTTCTGTTTTGCATTATTTCTTCATTTAGTTCATTGTTTGCATATCACAGTGTATTTTCAAACATAGTTTAAATCTTAGCTTTGCATTCAAATTCACTCATATGGATCACTCAATTGGATCTAGTGTACTTCATTAAGTTTAGACATCACACATAACATAATTTGAATGAACTAGCTTGCAATTTTGGCCCAACCTCTCTCCTTTTAGGTGAAAAACCCTAAAAGAGCTAGAGAAGTCCTAGAGAGCCAAAAATCAATGGTTCAGATGTATAGTGTGGATTTTCACACTAGATATATGTGATTTATGCTTGAGCTAGTCACTATTCTTCTTGTGACGTACATATTAGCTAGGAACCATTGTACTTATGATGTGCATATGAGCTAGTCACTATTGTATTGTGATTGTTCATATGAGCTAATCATTGTTGTACTTGTGATGTGTATGAGTTAATCACCTTATTTATATGTGATGTATGCTCAAGATAGTATTTTTGTATGATCTTTGGGATTATGGTATGATATGACTCCTATGTATTTATGTATGTTTGTACACTAATGATTGGTAATGTTTGGTATGGAACCAACACTTGATGGAAAATTGTTAATGTTCTATTATTATTGGGATAAGTTGATAGGTTATGCATAATGAATAGTCATGAGTAAAAAATGAGATCATATATCTCATACAAGAGAAGACAATGAACTCCCTCTAATAGTGGAGTGTGAACTATGAAGCCTCTAATCTCCCACCATGACATATGTAGGCAAGGTCATCATGAACCCTCAAGGATTACATTTAGGTCTAGGGATGAACCTATTCATAGGAGCTTAACACTTTTGGTTGTAAGCATATCAGTGGTGATGTTGGATTATCGTTACCATGGTGAATGAAAAAAATTTGAAATCAACACTTTCAATTTAGATGGAATATCATTCATTGGTTAAGTGGGTACTTGTCGTGAAATAAATTTAAAATGAACTTGTAATTATCAAGGGGAGGATTTTGAAAAATAATAGTACTTAAAAAATAAGTAGGAATAGTATTAAATCCTTTACTAATAATGTAGACACGTAAAATTAGCATTATGCACTTAGTTCATATTCATCCGCTCATTAAATTAATCAAGCTCATCAAATCTATTCACCAAGTAAATCAAGTCTATTTAATTCATTCCTAAGGTTATTCATTTAAATTAAATAAATCAACTTTATTTAATTTAAGTCTCACATCAACCTTTTAATTAAATAAGCCAAACTTTATTTAATTGAAATCCAAATGCATAGTCAAACCCTTTTTTATTTAAATAAATCAAATAAATCAAGTCAAATGGGTCAAAGCATCTAATCATCATCTAAGCTAATCTAATCCTGATTAACCTAATCTAACCACCCATCACATCCTCTAGCTTTTCCCACTTGCACCAATAAATCATTTTAATTCATTTATAAATTCAACATTTTCCATCAACATGGCATCTTTGAGGAATATTCCCTCAAGTTTGAATTAAAAAAAACAAGTGGACATGTACATCCAACAAAACATTTATGAGCTCTTACATGGCTCTTACATGTCTCTTGCACAAGTCAAACTTAGCATTTAACTCTCAAATTCAAATTTGAAATCTCCCCCTCTTTGGCACATTAACCAAAACTTGCACATTCCTCAACCACTCACAAGTTGACAAGTGGCTTCATCTCATTGGCCAAATCTTTATCCCACATTGCTCTCTCACAAGCATTCTTTCAACTTGAGAATCTTTAAATAGAGATCATCCTCTATTGTTTTACTCCTCCAAAATCTTATGTAAAGTCACTCTCTTCAATTGAGAACTGATTTTGTCCACTCCATCTTCATAGCATTTTCATATCATTTTCATATTATGGAGCTTAGCAAAGAATTGGGAAAGGGCTTCTTTCCATAGAAGCACCAATCCACTATGAGATAAAGTTGGATCATGTTTTTTATATACGTTATTTAGTTTCCTTGATTCCTTTCATTGCATGATTAACATGTTTCATTATTTCATAGGGATGTTCTTATTTTGTTTTGTTTTAAATGGCAATACTAATCTGTGTTTTGAGAAAATGCAGAATTTGATGTCCACATATTGGCGCTAGGAGGGTTGAACCTTTGACAGTTTAAGCATTAGATTTCATTTGCTAAAAAGTTTCTAAAAGTTAACAAGATTTGTCTATGTTGTTTTTTACCTTATTCCCTATGCAAGGTTGAAGTATGGATTATAAGTGCAATTAATTCTTGTTACGAATGGGTTGAATTGATGTTGGTGCTCTTTTTTTTTTTTTTTTTTTCTATGATTTCATTTTTTCATTCTATTAATCAATTTCTTTTTCCATACTTAACTACTCTTGTATTCACGTTTTGTGGTCTTTTTATGAATTCCAAAATTTGGAAACTTTGTCCAACTATACATGTTTGTCCAAGCCTAAACCTTGAATCAGTAGATTGAGTATTGCTTCATGAGTCTTGGTGTCTAGTTTCCTCTATTAAACATATGACAAACATTAGATATTAAAATCATTGAACAATTTCATTAAATCTCATTGTAGTTCTATTTTATTTGTTATAGGTGAAACTCTACATAAAGGTCTACAACCTTCAGTGATCTTGGAAGGGAAGTGATGATTTTCTGCATTGTTACATGTAACAAACAACAGAACGTAGCATCAACTTTTGAGAAATTTGTCTTCTTTACCTCAGTCATTCATAGAGAGTGCCCAACCTTTCAAAAAAAAAAAAAGCTGCCCAAGGAACTTGTATTAATGCAAATCAAGACTCATTCAACATGCTTATCAAAAGGATTCTTTAGAAATCACTGCATTACATGCGCCCTATAAATCATTGTAAAATATTTGTTTCTATTCAAAATACCTCATCAAACTATTGTGTTTCTTTATGCTTTGAGGAACGTTGTTCAAAATATCTCTTTAACTATGCAGGTTTTTTCTTCATGTGCCAGGGTGTAATACATATCCCTTCAAATTATTGAGTTTGTTTATGTTGTGAGGAACACTTATTTCTAGTTTTTTTTTAAAATCCTTTTGAGGTCACATCTGCCAGCTCGTGAATGATTGATAGCAGTTCACATGAGGTAGAAAGGATGTTGGAACAGCTGGGGAGTTCGGCTTTACACCTACCAACTACAGTAGCTTGAAAGTTGCGTAATTTATGCCTTCTTCACAAACTATCATTTTTTAAAAAAGTTTCTTATGAAAGTTGATCTTCTTGCGTCGTACGTAACTTTGTGTCTTGCTCTACACATTAAAATTTGGCTTGGTCCTCCACTGTTTGCCTCTCGCCCTTGGAACATTCTATCTTTGTTCCTTTCAATGTAGATATGAAAAATAGTGACGCACATGGAGAGGGTCCCCTTTACGTTAACATGTGCATCATGCATTTTCCTCATCTTCAATAAAGATGAGTGTCTTCTTGGTGCCATTACGTCTCTCTTACCATCATATGCAATAAGAATCATTCCCATTTACCTAGTACATCCACAAATTATGGTATTAAATACCACATCCTACTCTCCTCTATTCAATATTAAATTTAGTGGAATTTACATTTATTTTCCTTTATGTTTCAACTGTGTTGATTCTCTACTATGCCTGTGATAAATCTGGTGTGATCCTTATCATTTGCTTTTTAACATTTCTTGATTTTGATAAATGATATATACAAACATACAGGTTACATTTTAATCTGATATGATTTGAATGTTATTAACTTTCTTGTAGGTTATTGAGTCTCACAAAATAAATAAAATGAGATGCACTTTCATGGACAATAGCCAGCGTATAAAGCATATGCAGATCCTGCAATCATTGTAGAAAGTGACTTTACACCTACTAACTGCATTTAAAGTCTTTATGTTTGCAGGAATTCTAAGGTGAGGGGATCAAACCCGTGCAGCTTTGCACCTGATAGTTGCATTTGTTTAAAAGATTCAAAAGCTTGGGCATGATTTTTAATGCTAAAGCTTCAAAAATCTGAAGGGTGTTCTTTATGGAAATAAATTAGGGTCTCCCTGCACCTTTTCAGAGTCATAATACCCGTGTCTTTAGTCCAAAATACCTGAAAGGAGGCGTGTGTTTTACAAACACATCATGTCATCATAAATAACATTGGTTCTTTGATATGATTGGTGTTCATCTCATTTTTATCGTTGTTTTTATCATTAAATGCTTGTTTCTTTTTCACTTCCTTTAATTTTTTTTCTTGATTGGGTGGGTGAATATATTCTATGTTGACTTCATCTTGTCAAAATCATTAGGAAATGGTGCAGGAATTTAATTTTGAGATATATATGCTTTTCTCTTTGACTTGATTGATAGAAAATCAACAAATAACATGCTAATTGGATTGTTTTGATTCACTCATGATTCTCTTATGTTATATCACTATACTTATGATTTATTAATCTTCTAATAAATGCCATAAATATATATTATTACATTTATTATGATTACCTTGAGATAGTGAAAGTTTTTAAGAGATATATTCTTTATGATTGATTTATTAAATCAATACCCCGAGCAATGTGGATTATGTAGAGAAACTTTGATGGGGAAAAAGTGAATCTAACAAGTGTGGTACCTTCTCGATGCAATCAATATCAAATCATGGTCCACTTATAAATGCTTTTTCTCATTATCATACTCATCCAAATCATTTGTTCTTTCAAATAGAAATCATGTTATTGCTTGAAATTAATGATCAAAGTGAATTTAATGTTCTAAATCTCACATGATTGTCTTTTTTTTGTTTAATAGGTAAAAGGAAAGCTAAGAAGGAAAGAAAAAGGGAAACAAAGGAGGAAAAAGAAAGCAAAGGGAAAGCAAGGAATGAAAGAAAAAGGATAACGAAGGACAACGAAGGTGAAAACGAAGGAAAATGAAGCATGAGGATGATATTTTGAAAGCTCAAAGTGTTTTTAAACACTTTAAGTGTTTGTTTAAACACTTCTTCAAAAATTATTGTCTTTTCTTTCTTAGAACACTAATGTCATTTGGCTTTAAAAAGAATCTTTCATTTTCTTCTTACAAAGGCTAAAATAAACATTAGGAATGCAACTTACTAGATTTTGTTTCTTGGATTAACAATTGAACAAAGTATCTCTCACTCATCTTTTGGTGCTTAAAAAGAACTCACATTTTGCTTTGTGGATTTAAAAAGAAAAAGTGCAGCTTTGTTTTTGTGAGAGCTTACTTGAACCAACGCCATTGAAAAAGGACGTATGCGCTTCTCTCGTGCTTTATAGCGATCTTGAGAATCAAAAGGCCTTTTTCATGATCTTAAGTTAAGACAAAGCAATCACCTCCACACTTTGATTTGGGTTTAAAATTGAACAAGATCTTGTGTGAGTGCGAATGGGGGCATTGTCGTGTATATTCTCTCTCTTTGTTGCAATCAAATATTGATTGAGTTACAAATTTTTTCTTTACTCGCTTTTGTTTATCCTAGAGGGCCTACCTTGGGGAAAAAGTACTCACCCAAGCGAATGACTCAACCCGTAACACTCTAAAGCCAAGATTTTTTCCAACCGGGATATAAATGTGGGTATTGGAGTAAATGCCAATATCACACGGTTGATTCTAATAAGATGGATCCAAAAGGGGACTGTTCTATATGGGTCAATCTCCATGAACGAAAAGTCCTTATTAAAACCCATGTGCTAGAATTTTCCAAAATCCTTTAATCTATTTGTTGGTGCAAGAACGGTCATTCTAAAGCCACCCCACACTTTTATGGTCTTTTAGTAGAAATGAAAAACATGCCATGGGAGTTTCATGGGTGTTGATGCTTGGCTGCCCCGATTGATGTTAATGAGTGGTGGAGGGGAGCCAGTGGGGTGAAGCATCTAACCATCCACTAAAGATAAGCATAGCTGGACTTGTCCAAGTCAGAATCCAACAAATATTTTCTCACATCCATAGGTTTGTACTTGGTCTTGGTTTGAAAACACAGTGCTTTGATCAAAAACATTGAAAAGCAACATTCAACATGAGCATCAAATCTCAAACTCTTTAGGAGAAGCAAATATCCTTGAACAAATTCACATGTTATTGCTTTCCCTTGGGATTTTATCCTTAGAGGCTTCTAAGCATTTGTATTTCATCTCAATTTGCTCCTACTAAGGTCAACAATAGGTAACTCTTGCCTCAAATTTCCTTGGTTTCTGCATAATATACTTTGCGGGATAAGGGGAAAGTTGAGACATTAGACATCTAGATTCAAAATATAATCAAGAGCATGTTTGTGGTAAAAAGAATCCATTAAGAAAATATTGAATCAATTGGACCCCACACATGTGCTTGGCATCTTTTAGTCATATGGTTTTCATGAAAACATTGGTCTTTTGATTTTCAATTACTCTTAGAGAAAGGCATGTTCTTCACTATCTTGGTCTAGTAAAAAAGTCCTTCTTAGGTTCATTTAGGATCAAATCAAACACTTCATCCATCCCAAACATTTATCATCTTGATCCCACCAAACAACTTTAGAGCTTTGGAAACATCATTCTAGACTTGGCTAAATCATCAAATTAAAACTATTTGTTTAGTTAGGTGTGTGGGAATGCATCCTTTCTCATACATTTAATTAAATCAGCAATCCTTTGAAAAAAATTCATCCTAAGATCACATCTAACATCTTAGGGTTTACAAGTCCATTATCCAAATCCAAATCAAACCAATCAAAATAAATCCCTAAGTCTAGCATTGATCCAAAGTTCCTAAACATTCAAACATCCATATCATTCACCCCTTCCATCCTTCATCTCGTCATTGGTCCTAAGAACATTAGAGGTCACTTTTTCAACAAGGTCAAAACACAAGGACAACATGGAATACAAACTTGATCCATACATCATGAGTAATCCAAATTAATTAAACTTTCAAAGCCTTACAATGCTGATTGATTATCAAAACTCACACTTATACAATCCATACATGGGATCATTACCTTCTACAAATGTTAATGGAAAAACAAGTGTGAGTATGTCCAAATCAAAGATTGGAACACATTTCCCAATGGTAGATCTAAATCCAAACCTACAAGTTTGTCAACCAAACAATCAATGCATGAGCCTTCCAACGAACAATGTCATCCCACCAAATCCCTACATACCAAATGAGAATATACCAAGTACAAGTTTTCCAAACATGAATTTGACAAAATTTGGGATAAATATGTTTGCAAATCATACAAATGTTGTTCAGAGTCCAAACAAGATGTTAATGACTCCAAGACAAGGTGACACCATGCAAAATCAAAGTTACCTAAATCAAGACAATGTTCAATTTCAACCGATAATGCCAAATCTGAACACCATCCCAAATTAGAACATTGTCCAAAATCAATTTTTTTACAATCCCATTCAAAAAACACAAGTATGCATCCCAAATCTGCTTGAACAAAAGCCAAATCAAGGGAATCAAATTCAAAATCAAGATCAAATTTCACTAGAAAAACTTGCTTCACATGCCAAACTAATTGAATTATTGAGCCAAGAGATATCTTCACTCCAAAATCAATACACTCTTCCATTGGTTAATCCATGCCATCAAAGCATTGAGTTGTGTCCACAACCGCATCAAGAACAAAGTCTCCAATGTCAAGAAGTTAGATATCAAGATCAACATCAAAAACAAACCCAATCACCACGTCTCGAGGATCAATCTCCACATCTTGAAGATCACTCACCACTTCTCCAAAAAAAATCACCACTTCTCCAAAAAAAATCTCATCAAAATCCCCGTTTACGTGAACTATCAAGAACTAGACATAGAACCGCCAGGGTATAATGAGAAGCACCTTTGTGATTATCATAGAATAAAGGGACACAGAACATTAGATTGTGTTCGACTCAAAAAACTCATCCAAGACCTGATTGATTAAAATATAATCACTATTGGGGACAATGATAGCATTGGAAATATCTCCACCACAACTATTGAGAACAAAGAGCAAGATCAATCCATCACTGAGCACCTTGAAGTTGTTTCTACTTCATCCAATGATCAAATAAACATACATCAAAAGTCACTTTTCAATCATGATTAAAATCCACCAACAATACCCAACAATGATCCAATTCAAGAAATGTCAACATTATTTGACCCTATGGTTGAAGACATTAGAAATCCCTCCACCATAATTTTTGAAAACACTGATCAAGATCTATCCATCAATAAAGATGTTTTCACCTCATCCAATGAGGCATCGACCAATGATCATGTGGAAAATGTCTCTACATTGCCTTATGAGTTAGAGGGCATATCTCAAGAATTTATTCCAAAGTATGATCAACGTCTTTCACCAAAGTCTAGCAATGGTCCTTTCCAAGACATATTGACATCCTTCGACCTCATGATTGTCGATATTGAAGGAATCTTCAACTCGACACTTGATCCAAGTCCACTCAAAGATCAAGAGGATATTAAGCCACTTCCCATGCCTAATGAAGATATCCAAGAACCATTTGTAAGCAATCCATCCTTTGAAACTGACTCATGTGAAAAACTTGATCCAAAGCATGATGAAAGCAACTCTGAAATCATTCAAGATCAAGAATTTGTATCTGCAAGATACTACTATGATCTAATGGACACTCTCCTATCTATAAAAAATGCACATATTCCCCCATCTACCCATGAGATGCTTTCTATGGATAGACACATAGATGATCTTCATTCAGAACATGATCCCTTTACTCCTGACATTATTACACAAAAAGAGTAGGTTATTGATTCCTATAGTCAAACCGAGTTGTCAACATCAGGATCAGATATATCCCAAATTTAGATTGAAGAAAACATGAATAAAGATATCCAACATTATCCACTCAAGCAAGCAGGTTAGACAACACAGTATAATCTAGAGTTAGCAGAGCATCCAATTGAAATAACATCATCTACAATGGTCATTTATCAGAGAATGCATTCTAAACAAGAGCTCTCAGAACAAGCAGAATCAAAGCATGAAGGTACTACTACCACAATACTGGGGTAAACTATGTCTCAAGTAAACGTCAACATAGAGAGCACAAAGAATCTTTATGGTGAAACCATTGCCAATACTACAACCAGTCACGTCATGAATCTTCTTCCACCCATCATCCCATCCATGAATTGGGACCAACTTTGAAAGAAAGATTTGAATCAAAGTATGAAGAACATTATCAAAGAAAAAGAAGCTGAGAAGCATAATGGACAGATCAAATACACATGGATACCAAAGAATACAAAGAAAGATCATCCCTGTCAAACTCCATCAATCAAAGAAACTATGGGGAAAAATAACAAAGGGAAATGTATCCATCAAAGATGTCCACAAAAGCAAAAGCAAGTTTTTCAAGCGATCTATAAAGTATATCAAGCAGTTGGTCCTACTTCCATGCACACTTCTGTATCCACCCATCATTGCTCATCTTCCCAAGTTTGGAGAGTCAAAGGTTCCAAACTATCAACCAATCCATCTTATATCCCTAAACACACTCCATTCACACCTCCATGCATGATATCCAATTCTCAAATTGACCATGTACTAGAAATGACCCTTCATCATAAGGATTGCAAAGGCACTCTATCATGAAAGACAGAGTTAACCCTAGTATCAATAAAGCAGATCAAGAATCCCAAAATTTGCATTCAAGTGCGCGTATCTTAGCAAAGAAAATTATTCAAGCGGGCTATCAATGGCACATCATGACATGGGCATCTACATCAGCAACACCTTGTGATTCAACATGAGTTTAAAATCTTTCAGAAAAACCAAAAAAATAAAAAATATGAAAATCCAAAAAAATAAAAAAAAAAGAATTCAAAATAGTAAAGAAAAAAAAATCGTCCTCTAGTGAAAACCGCATGGGCGGTGCTTTGGGAAATACCATGATGAAAACTCGGAAAATAGGTGTCATGAGTAGAATCAAGCATCTACATGTGCTAGTTCAGATGAAAGCATTTCATTCCATCCATAATAAAGCCAACATTCCCTCCATCTTATCCATAATAAATCCATTCATCCATGAACCAATTATCCAATACATGTTCATCCATCTGCATCCATAGTCCAAGTTATCTTGATCTTGACAAATTTTGGTACACACTTTATGCTTGCTTATGATAAACATCTTGACATGGGTCATTTTCATTGATCCTACCCTACCTAGCATTATCTGAGCCATGAGGCACTATCCAAATGAAGCATTCCTCTGTTCAAACTCCTTATCTTATCACAAGATAATCCTTGTCATCCTTTGCGTACTTACCATATCCATCCATCCATACACCTATCCAAGCATCTATCCATAACATTCTACACATTGCTAGACACTGGGGGCAGATATTTACATCTTGCTTCGAGAATAAATTTTGATCTATATCCTCCAACTTATGTGGTGATACGAACATTGACAAATGTGAAATCAAATTGGTCAAGCATTTATAATCCAAAATTCGAATCACTAGCCCATGGCATATTTTGACAAAAAGATGTTCCTTATCAATCTTCATCTTTCATATTTCATCAATCCAAATAATGACTATCCGTCGCATCTAATGCATGCTTCAATGTCACATCAAATCATCCAAACAAATTTTGTTCCAAATCAAGCTTCAAAATCTTGATCAATTGACTCCAATCAACTCATCATCATCTCGGGATATCATTGTGTTGCTTAACACTATCCTTGCATTGTTGTGTATCCTCAACAATGTTATCATCATCAATCCCATCAAAATATCAATCCTTGTGTTGCTTAACACTATCCTTGCATTGTTGTGCATCCTCAACAATGTTACCATCATCAATCCTTGCATTGTTGTGCATCCTCAATAATGTTATCATCATCAATCAGGATCAATCAAATCCTTGCATTGTTGTGTATCCTCAACAATGTTATCATCATCATCAACCATCAATTTGATCAATCAACCTTAGCTTGGTTTTTAGCAAAATCCCCAAACAGAGCACCGATATCATCAGACACATCCATATCCAAATTGTCAAAATCATGCGAAAAATCCAAAAACAAATCAAAAAGTTAGAAAAGCATAAAAAAAACATTGGAATCCGAACTACGTCATCTATGAGCTTAAACATAGGCAAGGCTAATCTTTGATCAGCCCCCGAGACATTAAAATCCAAAAACATTCAAAAAAACATCAAAATCCAAAAACATTCAAAAAATCACAAAATCCAAAAACATTCAGAAAATCTTAGAAAACCCCAAAACATTTGTAAAAATATCAAAAGATACCAAAAACAGCTTCAAAAAATTCCAAAAATGTCAAACACATCCAAATATTTGAAAAATCCATCCGTCTCATTTCGTTGTCACTTGAAATAATCAATCATCCATGATAAACTGATCGTCACCTTCATCCTTTGGTAAAACAAACAGAAACAACCACAACAATCAGCAAAAGCAAGCTTCAATTGTAAAATCAAAATCGAAACAACAAACCTTTAAAACAAAATAAAACTATTGATCATTTTCAAACATGTCAATCAACCTTATATCAACAACCTATCAATCAACTTATCAAACCATCATCATCCTATACAATGCATGTCCTAGGATATATCGTTCTGACAATGGGTATCATTTTGGATATCACTTAGATTCTTATCCTATCAAAACACATCCCTCTAGCTGAAGGTATGAAGAACATTGACTTATTTGCATACTTGATCTTTTATTTTGATTTATCTTATTACGCTCATTCCAAGAACCTCTCAATGATATCCAAACATAGGATTTAGAGAGATAGGAATGGGCCAATGATCATTATCCTTTTGTCTGTTGTGCTTGTTGGATGTTCTTGAAAAATAACTTGGTGAATACTTGCTTTGTTAGGTATGTCCTAGCAAGGTTTTCGTATGTCAAGTGTGAACAAGAATACTCCTATCTATTTGTCGAGTCAAAGTCCATCGCACTAGGTACAATGCCATCCTGGTTCTTTATACCTTGATGCATCGTATCTACATGTGTAATCAAACATAAGGTAAGTAGCCCTTTTAAAATCTCAATGCTTGATAAGAAAATCATCATCATCTATCATCATCATCATCTCTAATAAAGTTTTGTCAAATCATGGACTTGTTGAATCCTCTTGTCATCATATCATTCCTATTTTTTTCTTTGTTGCACTAACATCATGTCATGAATAATTAATCATCATCACTAGTGCATCCATCCTGCATCCACAAATCATTAGCATTCAACATATCATCTCACATGCATGTTCATCATCATAATATAGATCTTTTAGTCTAAGCATCTCATAAAATCATGCATTTGCATAAAATATTCATTAGACATTATCCCATCATCCATCATCACATCATATCATCATTTAAGTTGTTTAGGATAATATAGATTGGTTATTCTAAGCATCTTAAAATCATCTCATTTGCATCATCATCGCAATCATCCATACCATCCATTTTGAACCTCTTTATCGTGAGATCGACCCTCAAATAGAATCTTCTCACTCAATCTCTCGAGGGGGCAATGTACTAGTGTACTTTCTGCTGGGGCATCTGAAAAAAACATTATTTTTTTTAATTTTGATTGCGGCAAGTTTATTCTTTGAACCAATCCAGCAAGTACAATTCTTCAAAGAAGGGCAAAATGTAGACACGTGAAATTAGCATTATGCACTTAGTTCATATTCATCCACTCATTAAATTAATCAAGCTCATCAAATCTATTCACCAAGTAAATCAAGTCTATTTAATTCATTCCTAAGGTTATTCATTTAAATTAAATAAATCAATTTTGTTTAATTTAAGTCTCACATCAACCTTTTAATTAAATAAGCCAAACTTTATTTAATTGAAATCCAAATGCATATTCCATCCCTTTTTTTATTTAAATAAATCAAAGAAATCAAGTCAAATGGGTCAAAGCATCTAATCATCATCTAAGCTAATCTAATCCTGATTAACTTGATCTAACCACCCACCACATCTTCTAGCTTTGCCCACTTGCACGAATAAATCATTTTAATTCATTTATAAATTCAACATTTTCCATCAACATGGCATCTTTGAGGAATATTCCCTCAAGTTTGAATTCAAAAAAAAAGTGGATATGTACATCCAACAAAGCATTTATGAGCTCTTACATAGCTCTTACATGTCTCTTTCGCACATTAACCAAAACTTGCACATTCCTCGACTACTCACAAGTTGACAATTGGCTTCATCTCATTGGCCAAATCTTTATCGTACATTGCTCTCTCACAAGCATTCTTTCAACTTGAGAATCTTTAAATAGAGATCATCCTCTATTGTTTTACTCCTCCAGAATCTTATGTAAAGTCACTCTCTTGAATTGAAAACTAATTTTGTCCACTCCATCTTCATAGCATTTTCATATCATTTTCATATCATGGAGCTTAGCAAAGGATTGGGAAAGGGCTTCTTTCCATAGAAGCACAAATCCACTATGAGATAAAGTTGGATCATGTTTTTTATATGCATTGTTTAGTTTCCTTGATTCCTTTCATTGCATGATTAACATATTTCATTATTTCATAGGGATACTCTTATTTTGTTTTGTTTTAAATGGGAATGCTAATGTGTGTTTTGAGCAAAAGCAGAATTTGACGTCCACAAATAATATTTGATGCTTATGTACATAACATTTCAAATTCCAATTATTTTAAATTTAGTGCACATATAAAGGATATATCTATTCTCAACTAAAGATCAGTTAATGATCATTACACCAAATTCAACTATGAAATCTAAAGGTAATGATTCCTTGACTACATTCTTACGTGGATTTTTTTTGCATTGAACAATACATCCTAAATTTCCTTGTAATCTATTGACTCTAAAATTTATTACTAATTGAGGTTTAATGCCAAATCTAACTTAATTTTACTATAAGACCTTTTGCATATATATTTCTATAAAATGGTGATGTAGAAACTATGTCCTACAAAGACATTCTAGCTTGAGTGCTTTCGAGTTTTTCAATGATGTCATAATCCTCTATCTTATATGTAAATTGATGTGCATAGGGAAAATGAAGTGCATTTTCTGATAGAAGAGGAGGTGGTAAATTGATGTCTAGTGCTATTTCTAGCATTTATTGAGTGTGTCTAATAAAATTCAAATAATGTGTTCATAAGGTATGAAAGATGCATAAGCCTTATCAATAACTAAATTTTGTATTAGAAGATGGATTATGATAGACCATATATAATTAATCTCATCGTCATGTGAATTAGGGTGAGAAAAGAGTACAATGAAAACTTTGACCAAAGTGGCAAACGAAATGTAGAGCAATAAAGATGAATAAAATTATTATAAATATATATTGCATAGGTACAATCTAAACTCACTAATTTATTGGATGTCATTGTCTAGCTTTGATAATTAGCAAGTAAAAAGGATTTTACTTGAAATGTTGCATGACTTGACCTATCATAACCATCTTGTTAAATTTATTTACAAAGGTTTATAATGTCATCATACCATGTAGAATGATCCACGTGCCGATTTAATGAATCTTTATTTATGCATAACCTAACATTGTGTGAGGGAAGACCGTGTGACTTGGACAAGTATTCATCAATTCAAAATAAGACATAAATGAGTGATCATTATAATACCCCTCCTCATATATGCAAAAATATAACTTGTTTATTGCACAAAAATCTATTAAATATCAACATAATATATAAAATAAATATCATGAATAATTACACTAATATTATGTATGAATAAATTATATCATAATCTTAAATACTAAAGATATATTAATTATTATTACAAAACATAAAAGCATCATAGAATATATAAACAAATAAACCATGTGTAAAAAATGGTGAAAACAACTTAAAATATTTCTAAAATTTAAAAGAATTAAAAAAAACAATCATTCACTAAAACTATTCGCTAATGGTAATAACTAGAATTAAGTAATGCATTAATAAGAATACGCATAAGCTCGTCCAGATGTTATAGTCGAACAGATAGCTACAAGAAAGTCCTACAGATTAGACTTAATAGTTGATTTAGTGTCCAGATTTTGAAAAAGAATTTCAAATCTAGCCATGTCGGAAGGTTCCAAACCAATATAAATCTTTATGCCGGCCTTATCGTTTGGATCGGCCATAAATACCACAACACCCACTCTGCCAGACACCACAGGCCCTGCGTAAATAGACTTAACCCTCCCTCCAAATTCCACGCCTCCATATTCCATTTGAGACCACGATGTAACCAAAAACCCATTCTCTATACGCATCACTCCATCATGCAATTCAAGCCAATCTATTGCAGACCTCAAGTACTCATCAGTCAATCTATTTCCCACTTCTTCCAATTTTTTCACGATGACTGAAAATGGTTGCTCTTGTAATTCTTTGGCTGTTGCCTTTGCATAGGCTGCCTTTGTTGCATTGCCTGCATATTCCCGCGGAAGAGGAGGTCTCATCCTTGATCTGATGCAAATTCATCCATAAACAAGGACTCTAACCTTATTGACATCAATTCAAGTAGTATATATTCAGTTACTGTGAATTTTTAATTTGCGAAGAAAAATAATAATAATAACCCACCTTATGTCCACCGCATAGTGAACTGTTGTAATGTCGTTTGCATTGATGTTTGCCATAGCAGCAGTTCTTGCACGCCACAAGTGTGCCAGCGCTGCAATGAAACGTGTACAATGAATGCTTAGGTGGCCGGCCCCATGTGGGGCCCTCTTAACTCAGCCTCTCTTGCTTCCGTAGAATTTTCTTAACGGCACCTTTTCAAATCTCCGTTTCCACTCCACCGTAGCAATTCACATCCAACATTCGCGTTCCTGTTCCGTAGCTGTTCGCGTCACGGTTTGGTTGGTCATTGGACTGGACGATTTAGTTTAATCCCACATTCATTTCATTACATGGAATGGGGTGAGTGTAGCTTTTATAAAAGGATGAGTGGGTTTGCCTTTTATTTAGTAGAAGATAGACAATAATATTTTTAAGTAAAAAGGTTCATCTTATTTAATAATGCTATTATATTTAATTGTTTATTTTAATGAAAAAAAGTTGTTTATTATATTTTATTTAAATAAAATAATTTATTTTTATTAAGAAGATTAATATTAAAATTAAATAAATTAAATGTCAAGTTAATCATAAATTTAATGATACAAATATGTTATTATGTTATTTGAGATAGATGTTGATTATTTTAAGCGTTAGAAGTTTGAAAGACAAAAATTATAAACATTTCATAGACTTGATTAGAAAGTATTTATGACTGATTGAAAGAAAAAAATTATAAAATTTCATAGATTTGGTTATTGTTAAGCGTAAGTGGTTGAATGGTGATTTAGTACTTAAACATTTGAATGTTGAGATTTTATTTGAGATATTTATATTTTAACAATTTTATACTTTTTTATTAGAAAAGATTGTGTACAAATGTAAATTGTAATACATTTTATTTTTAATTTCGTTTTATTGTATATAAATTTATTTTGTTTGGTACTATAATTGAATTTTTTCTATTCAATGCTTCTCTCTTAGTATATTTAACTTTTCTCAAGTTTATACAAAAAAAATCATTTTTTAATAAATATTGTTATTTATAATTATAATATTAAAAATTTAGGTACATAGGATATGATTCCTTTATGTCATATATGAATGTTTATGAATGATTGAAAGTAATAATTCATAAAAAAATTCACAAACTTGGTGATTGTTAGGTGTAAATAGTTAAGAGGTGATTTAATGCTTAAACATTTGAATTAATTGGACTTATTAATGTAGGGAGTCTCATAATTTTATTTATAATTATAAGTTTAAGAATTTTAAACTTTTATGACAAAAAATATTAAGTGTACTATATTGGAATACATAGTTATTTTTTAGATCTCCTTCCATCAAAGGCTCTCTTTTCCCCAATAACCTGGAATAGGGACTTGAGTTGCTAACACTGGTATCATGTTTTTCAATAGTAGAGTAAACTTTTAGCAAGATCCTACCAATTTAAATTTTTAGCAAACATTAACTTCTTATATTAAAAATAATTTAAATATTTTAACAAATGCATTAGATGGGCCTTTGGTTATTGATGATTTAGAGATATTATGTATTGATAATGGTGTGATTGAAAGGTTTAAAAAATATTAGTCATTTTGAAAAGCCTATGAAATGTAGGTTGAACAAGTGACTAGATATGGACTCTTTTACATTGAAAGAGGTGTAATGTTATATAAGAAAATTAGGTAAAAAAAAGGAACTAAATAATGATCTCCAAATAATGAGAAAAGAAGAATCCATCTAGAATTTAGTAGTAAGAGATATAGAAGAAATGTTAAAAGTTTATACAAATATACAAATAAACAAAAAAGTCCCCATATTTATTTTAAATGTTTGATAGATGTTATTCATTACATTTTTTTTCAATTTTGTATGTTTTTGGCAGAGTTATTATTAGAGGGAGAATATAATTGTGAACTATATTTTAAGTAAATCTATATCTTTTAATATTTAAAAATACTTAAATAGTTTCCTCGTTGATATTTTGTTTACTTTGACATGCACCATCATAGAAGTTCACATGCACATCAAAATCAGAGAAAAAATTAATGATATATCCATGCCCCTTTTCATTACTATTTTTTGCACACTTTGACTAGATTGTCCTTTGTGCAATAAAAAGTCTACAAGTGGCATATTCTTGTGTGAGTTTATCTCATGACATTACCCTATCTTGCATAAGATCTACTAGTGCAAACTTGACCTAGTAATTATGAACCCTATACTTTTTAAATTTAAATTCAATTTAAATCTTGACAACACCCTCCCACTAGTCATTGTGAGCTTACCTAGTGCATGTTTTTGTTGAATTGCATGCTATATTTTATTTAAAAACACTCACTTAAGCATTTAAAATTATCAAAGATTATTAGGAAAATGGGGATTTATCAAAAGAGCAATTTCATTGAGGGAAATGTAATAATATTTTCTCTTAACATATATCATCATGCCTTTAATCGCTCTTCTTAAGTAATGGAATTGGTTTGATTATGGCTCTAATTGAGAATGAAATCCTCACAATTTAGCACATTCCCTTTTTTTTTAACTAAACACTTTCTATCTATATTGAGGTTCAAATATTAAAAGATCAAGGCAAGTGAATTCTAAGCATCAATTTATTTCTAGTTGATTCTTATAGGTATAGGTTTATATTTGCACACTAGTTCAATTTTTCAAACATGGATATGAACCAAAGCTAAATTTTGAAACATTTACTGATCAACTAGAGATAAATGAGGATAACACAAGCCTCACAATTTAGTAGATTTTGTAATGATGTTTTTAAACATTGTCAATCCATAATGAAGTGTAAGTGTTAGAAGATAAAAGCGAGTGAATTTCAAGAATTAATGTTTTGCTAGTTGATTCTTGCAATTATAGATTTAAGCTTGTACATTAGTTTTATTTTGTAGACACATCTAAAATAAAGTAAAGAACATTAAATTTGCATATTTTAAGACATTTATAGAATCAATTCCAAAATCTTCAATACTTCAAACAATAATCATCTACATCTCAAATAACATATTCATATTATTGAATTTTAAGATAAACATCACATCTAATTTATTTAATTTTAATATCAATCTTTTTATAAAAAAAAAAATTATTATTTTAAAATAAAACATAATAAATATTATTTCATTAAAATAAATAATTAAAAAAATAACATTACTATATATTATAAATAAAATATAAATCTTTTAATAAAATAATTATTACTTAAATACTACGAATACATAATAAGTTATTTATATTTCTTATTAGACGAAAGATAGAAACCTCTCTTGTTAATATAAAAGCTACACTCACCCTAATTCATGTAATGAAATGAATGTGGGATTAAAATTAAATCCCCCAATCCAAAATCTAATGATGCCAGGACATAATGAAACGCAGGGAATGGGCCATAA
>VDFB02089642.1:0-21838 GCA_007258455.2 Sequoia sempervirens
CATACATCCTGCATCCACAAATTTGTCAGTAACCATCATATATCATATATCATCATCCATCCATAGCATATACATTCATCAAGAAAGAACAAAACATGAGCATATAATCATAAATCATCCATCCATACATTTCATATATATTGCATCAGAAAAATACAAAAGCATCATCAACACATATAAGCATCCATAATCATCCAAAAGCACGAATCGAACATGGTATAGCATATATCATCAAAAATGGATAATGTCATGTAAATCATAAAATGTAATGTGTGATATAACATCAAAGGAGATCAAAATAAATACATATATATGAGGCCTCAACTAGGCCGATGAATGCATATACAAAAATTTGTCTACATAAGTCTCTGATACAATACATATAAAAGATCATAAATAAAATTAGCCCTACTGGCCATCCGGCGGTGGGATTAATGCAAGAGGGTACTCTTCTCTGCTCAAAACAACTCAAATTTATTTATTAACTTCAAATTACATTCAATTTGACCTTTCATGCCACCATTCCTTCAGAACATCCAATCAACCTTTCCTCTATTTTATACAGCAACCCATACATTACTTTGCTTTGGATTTCAACATAATCTTAGACTTCATATATTAAGGCTTGACCTATCCAAAATCTACACTTTGCTTAGTTTTATTCTGATACCTCACCTAATACCTCACCACCTCACTCATGGAAGCCCCTCTATCTTACTTAGTGTAGCATCACACTTCACTATTTGTGCATATTGATTTTTATTGAAAATTGGAATTTTAATTCGCAGCCCATAAACTTCACATAGCCTTCTTTCTCCTTATGCATAGTCTCTCATCTACCAACCAACAGCCAACTTTCAAACTTTACACAGGCTCTTTAGTTTACCCTTCTCCTCTTACTCACGAGCCTCTCCTCTGCTCTTGGCATCACCCTCTTTTGTCTTTCTTTAAAATCTACATTTTTATCTAGAAGACTCAACTAGGTATGGGACGATTTTTCTCTTCTTTTTGTAGATCATAAATGATATGAAAGAGAAACTCTTCCAACCACGCCCCCTCCTCTTCCATGCCAATTTCTCTTTTTTTCTTCAGTTGCATCTTCTTATTTGTTGTGACCCTTCACATGCAGTGTCTTTTCATTTTCAATGGTGCTTATGAATTATGAAAATTCCTTCCACTACCCACACACCTTTTCCTTTATTACTATGTCAACATGCCATGCTAAATGTGGCATGATTGCCTCCCTAGAATTTTATGTATCTTGGTTTTGGTTTTTCTTTGATTCTGACCATTTCATTTTACGGTGCTATCTTCTATTCAATTTTTCTTTCTTTGAATAACATTTCATTCCTTTCAAATTATATTCTTTAGAAGGTGCAGCTATTGGATATGAAGACAATGATACTTTTCCTCTACAACCACCATTTGAATATTCAAATAACAAAGCTACTGATGGATTCGATAAAACTCAAAATGAATGCCAAATAATTCAAGATGTAACATTTTTTTTTATGCAGATTGCTCATTCCCCAGATGCTCTTGCATTAGACACACCAGGTACAAAGATTGTGAGAATAGGCTCAGAATGGTGGAGTTGAGTAATTGAACTACTCTTCCAGGTTGAATGCAACCTGCAGCGAACTCCATTGTTGTCTCAAAGTGCACATAAAATTAATTCTTCTTCCTCTTCTTCTAGTACTTTGTCGAAATAAGTTTCACAACTCCACTCACTATTCTTGTCTCTCCTTGTGGATTCACATCCACCTAGTACCGTCCTCCTTCACCAAAAAAACTCTCCATTCTTCTCATATTTTGTGGGTTCTAAACCACCCAAATCATATCACCTCCACCAAAATCTCCACCATCCATATTACCACCTGCAACATCCTTACCAAAATATGCATCTACTAGTCCATGGAAATTAAAGATTTGTATGCACTCTTCTCCATACTCTTCAATAGAAAATGAAGGAAAATCAATTTCATCACATAGTACAATAAGATTTACCTCGTCCTTCTCCATAGCTGCAACATCCTTTGCTATGACATCTCTGACATATTCATCAACTGCAACTTTTTTTTTCACCCTTCGCTACAACTACAAGATTTTCCATCCATTCATTCTCCACTGCCAAGATCTGTGACAACAAGTAATCTTCTCCATGCTCTACTATTGCAACCTCTTCGTATTCCATTACTGTATTTTCATTTTTCTCGTCTTCAACTACCTCTACTATAGGCTCTTTGCTATTCACTCCATCTGCATCTTCTTTCCTCATGTCTTTTTCTAGCTTATCCAATCACTTGTTTATATTTTCTATCATCCTTCATATCTTGGTTTCTTCCTACCATCTCCATGCTTCCCAAATCATAGACCTCTTCCTTATGACTATACCCATCTTATTTTTTGCTACAATCTTACCTCCATTTGCAATCTTCCATCACACTCAATCTATAAAACAATTTATTTCATGGCTTCAAGCTCTCTCGTTGCTCAAGACTCCTCTTACCTATAACAACCCTCATGAGCTTCTTCTCTACTACTTCACACTTAATTTCTCTACCCAAAAGTCCTGGTGGATCCTCTCCACTCTCAGGACTACCTGTTATGATACCAATTAATGCAAGAGGGTACTCCCCTCTGCTCAAAACAACTCAGATTTATTTATTAACTTCAAATTACATTCAATTTGACCTTGCATGCCATCATTCCTTTAGAACATCCAATAAGCCTTTCCTCTATTTTATACAGTAACCCATACATTACTTTGCTTTGGATTTCAACATAATCTTATACTTCACATATTAAGGCTCGACCAATCCAAAATCTATACTTTGCTTAGTTTTATTCTGATACCTTGCCTCACACCTCACCACCTTGCTCATGGATGCCCCTCTATCTTACTTAGCGCAGCATCACACTTCACTATCTATGCATATTGATTTTTATTGAAAACTGGAATTTTAATTCGCAACCCATAAACTTCACATAACCTTCTTTCACCTTATGTGCAGCCTCTCATCTACCAACCAAGCAGCCAACTTTCAAACTTTACACAGGCTCTTTAGTCGACCCTTCTCCTCTTACTCACAGGCCTCTCCTCTAATCTTGGTGTCACCCTCTTTTTTATTTCTTTAAAATCTACATTCTTATCTAGAAGACTCGGCTAGGTATGGCACGATTTTTCTCTTCTTTTTTCAGATCATAAATGATATGAAAGAGAAATTCTTCCAACCGCGTCCCTTCCTCTTCCATGCCAATTTCTCTTTTTTTCTTGAGCTGCATCTTCTTGTCTATTGTGACCCTTCACATGAAATGTCTTTTCATTTTCAATGGTGCTTATGAATTATGAAAATTCCTTCCACTACCCACACACCTTTTCCTTTATTATTGTGTCCACATGCCACACTAAATGTGGCATGACTGCCTCCCTAAAATGTTATGTATCTTGGTTTTGGTTTTTCTTTGATTCTGACCATTTCATTTTATGGTGCTATCTTCTATACAATTTGTCTTTCTTTGAATTAACATTTCATTCCTTTCAAATTCTATTCTTTAGAAGGTACAACTATCAGATATGAAGACAATGATACTTTTCCTCTACAGCCACCATTTGAATATTCAAATAACGAAGCTACCGATGGATTCAATAAAACTCAAAATGAATGTCAAACAATTCAAGATGTAAATATCGTGAATCTGGTGTGGAGGACTCGCCTGAACTCGAATACCGCCGTTAAACCATCGCGGCAAATTCTTTATCTCTGTCAATAATATGACTTATGCCATTTGTGGCAGCTGCCTTGTCGTGGTATGCAAGGGTATCTGCTGCGCTGGTGGTAATATACGCGAAATTACTTGGCCAAAAACGCGGGCATGGGTGGCCTGTCATTTGCGCGAATTAGCGCGTAAACGCCTTATGCAAAATACATTTGTTGTCATCACGAGCTAGGCTGACGATCCTTATCCCCTAGTGGGGAGGCTTTTTGAGCTTGTGATCCCTGCCATTGATGTTGTTAGCCATCATGTTGTTGATCCTACAAATCTTGTACATGTTGCAGCTTCTTGTGAGAAATCCTAATATGCTACCAATCCTATCGGCACCCAATATGACCTCCTATGTGAACATCCAACACTGGACCTCTAGGAGACATGGTCAATCTCAAAGGCTTGTGGAAAGCCCACCAACCATCAAAATCATGAGTCATCCCAAGATCTGGGGGACCAACTACCCAACCCCATGGAAAAGGTCTCAAAGCTCTAAAAGCTACCACTGCCATGCCACAATCAACATGAGGCCCCCATGTGGTCTCCTCCCATGTAGTACGTCCAAACATGTCAATGTAATCATTAGATGGCCGAGTCTGGTGCTCATCGAATTGTCTCATTGCTCTATCTAGTAAATATCTCTCAAGAAGGAGATTAGAATGAACAATCAAAAATTGAGTCTACCTATAGTAGACCAGTTGCTCCTAGTCATCCGACCGTGCTTGCAATCTCTGTATGGCCACCATATAAAATCTATCACATCATCAAAATATTCCCTCCAATAAGATAGTGTACCAGGCTGAGTATAATGTAGATAATCATGATACTGATAACCATAGGGATCATGAGCATCCCTGTCCTGCATGTCCTCTAGTCGAGTAATCGTTATCCTATCTCAGGGCCAAAAATGCAATAAATTTCCTCCAATAGATATACTAATATCACCTTTGTAAACAACCTCATGCATATCTTTGTAAAGGTGAGCCAACACACACTGACCCCAAGCATACATTGTGGCCTCCTCCATCATTACCCCAACCAATAGGGAACCTCTTAGCCCTCCCATTGGGCATCAAAGGTCGAGTGATCAAACCTGCTAGGATGATAACCATAGGATTGACAACATTAGAAAAAGACCCCAAATCGATCTCAGAATCAACATGCAACTACTCCACACCAAGTAAACTCTCCATCACTAAGGTACCCCTTCAAACATCATAATCAATCAGCTCACCATGAATGGGGATCTCAGAATCCTCCAGATGTCCTCCAAGGTAACTGTGCACTCTCTAGTAGGGAAATGAAATGAAGAGGTCTCAGAATGCCACCTCTCTACCAAATAATTCATCATGGATTGATGAGCCCTGAGCAGTGACATGTGAATAATATAGCATAAACTGACGGCATGGAGAAAGCCTCTTTGAACATCCTCAGAAGAAACTAACATGTCCATCAACCAAGGATGTTGCTCTCACATAGATAAAGGCTTAAGGATAGCCTCCAAACATTAACCTCATAGCATCAAGACTTTTTGAGAACTTCACACTAAAAATAGACATTGCAAATCATATTTTTGGAGCAAAAGTGAACTTTTTCTAAGGCAATAGCTCCCATATTTTGCAATAGCGCTCATATTTTGCAATAGTGTCCATATTTTGCAATAGCACCCATATATTTTAGTAGTGCTCATATTTTGCAAAAGCAACCTTGCTTGTCAAAAAGAGACCTCAATAAAAGGGCAATAACATTCAAATAGGAGCCAAAAGTGAAAATTTTACTAAACTATCACTATTGCCAAGAAAAATCTTGAGCATTAATTACAAGTACAAAAAAATGACAAAAGAAAAAATTAAAGACATACATACCAGAGCCCCTGTTCCAGTTGGTTGTCGGTATACTCTAACTACCTCTACCCTATGTGGAACTCCCGAAACTTAAGGCATCATGAACCTCCATCTGCAGAAGGAAATCTCACAAAAATTCTAGAGGCAAGAAATTCTCAAATCAAGGAGTGCAAATGAGGGGTAATTTCAACTTAATTTACCATTTAAACCCCCCAACCCTAACTTTTACACTAGGAACCCCTTCTAGGTCAGTTTTGAGAATACCTATATCAATCTGAAACCCTAAATGTGATCCCTAAGCCTAGTTTTTCATCTTCTACACATCTAAACTACATTAAATACCTTGTCGTGAGCCTGACCAAAAAATAACTTTTTTCTGGCCAATCTCTCGAGGGGGCAACCAAACATTGTATTATCTTTTTTTGTTGACCGCTGGGCATAGTGGGGCATATTAAAAAAAAATCAATTATGATCTAAACATCGAATTCTTTGAAACAAAGAAACTAGTACTTTGTCTCAAAGAGGGGCAAAATATAGACATGTAAAAATGACCTTACACATATCACACATCCTAAATGACATTTTTTCATTATCGACATCATTTTCATTAATCTAAATTGCATTTCACATCATTTGCATCAAAAACCCTATTTTCCTCTATTAATTGAATAATCTTAAAATATTTAATTAATTCATTATTTCATCATTAATCTAACTTTATTCATCTTGGTTAATTAAACAAACATCAATTATTTAATTATGTCACTAATATACCCTATTCCTCTAAATCTATTAAATTATTATCATTAATAATTTAAATCACATCACTTTCCCTTCTCTAAATCTAAATAATCAAATTAATTATTTAACATCATTCAACATGGTCAACAAACAAAAACAACTTTATTTGTTAAATTCAAACATGACTTGCACATTTAACTCAAAATATTAATTAATTATCCCCACCCCTTTTGTGATTGAGAAAATCATTACCACTGATTTCTCACTCTAATTGGCTAACTAAGCCATCTATTTCCTAACTCATCTATTCTTCAATCCCACTAACCACTCAACCTAATTCTTCAAATCCCACTAACTACTCAACTTGATTTCTTCAATCACACATATTATGCAATCTAAATCCTCTGATTATGCAATTAACATCCTTAATTAGATCAATCACAAAATCTAACTGAGCAATCTATTTCCTGTCAATGGTTCTCACCCGTTGATCATGATTTTTCATTGTTGCATCTCGATCGCTCATCTTGAAACAAGAAATCTATAAAACAATCCTCTACCATCTCACAAATCATCTAGAATTTACATAGCGAAGCACTGAACAACTAATTCTTGAACACATTGAGAATTATTGTCTTCTTATTCTAGTTCACCATTTACAAAAATTGAAACTTTTGCAACAACAACAATGGAGGATTTGTATTGAATCGATCAATCCAACATCCAAACATTAATACAAATACAACTCTGACAAGGGATGGTAATGTTTAAAGGTTTTGGATTCAATTTATGTTATCTTTAGGATTACATTGTTTGTTGATTTTGTTATTTTAGAACTTCATTTCATGAGTATGGGTTTGGAATCTAATCTCGTTTTGAATTGATTTAGTTTAATGTATTGATTTTTTTCCTTATGCTATTTTCCCCCCTTACACAAGCCATTTCATGCAAGATCAATGCCTTAGAGATATGTGTTAGACTTTATTCCTCTAAGTATTTCCATTTGAGGATTTGGTGAGTTGTAACATAGCATTGTTCATTCATCATTCCTTACATTTTATTATTATTTCATTTCAAGGTTTAATTACCAAGATAGGGTTTGACCAAGGCAAAGCCTTATCTACCAAAAAAATATATTTTAATCCTCTCTTTGTGTATGTGCAAGTTCATAGGTGAAGAAGGATTGAAATTGAAGATCTCAAAAGTGTAAAGTTGTCACAAAAAGTTGTCAATGCCACAAAAACTTAGATCTCAAATTTGTTTCTGACTTTTTAGCAGTGAAACTTGTGGGAAAAGGCATCTTAGATCTATCTCTAGAGGACCCCAAAAATTGAGAAAAAAATCTGTACAGGGACTCATTCGCCATTTTTGGATGCTCAGCAACCACTTTTGGTGACAGGTACACAGTGTCTTACCTTTCTCAAATCTGCTAAAATTTTGTTGTTTCTATTAGATTTATGCTTTAAATACATTATTATAGCCTTACATTGCATAATTGAGTTCATTTACTATTTTTATTTTATCTCCCAAAAGTGCATTTCAGGAATATTTATCCTGTCCTCTATCATAAGGAAATTTGCAAGATCTCCAATAAGGTTGACTCACCTAGGGTTGAAATTGAATCCTACCTTTGGAGATCTCATTTCCTAATGAAATTAATAGAAAGATAGGTCCACACACACCATTTCCCATTCATTTTGGTTAAACCCTATTTTTCTATGTTTTATTTTTTTATGATAGTTATCTTGGCTTATTTTGGATATATTCGTTGTGAAAAATTTTGGGTTTTGCATTCAAATCTTGACTAATCCAACATAGTACCATATCCATTCATTAAAATTCCATTCCCCTTTTGTGGTGAATATTTCAAATATCCCTACTTGAGGTGTCTGATGGATCTAAATCAACATCACCATTGATTTTGGAAGACCAAAATAAGCTAATATTGTTTATTGTTTTGTCAAAATCTAACATAGATTTTTTTTCATTTTTGGGCCTAAATTTTACTATACCATATAAAATCCACATGGAATTCTTACAAAAAAAGGGAAATTTAAGGAAGAAAAATAATACAAAATAAGATTGTATCCACAGATAAATTTATTTAATGAAATAACTTCTCCATCTTGGTATTTATTTTCCTAATCATTGTAATCCAACATATGCAGAATCAACATATGGTCTCACTTAGAAATCTTATGAGACAACAATATAATTTTAGGATGAACTATGTAGTTCAATGACTTGCATTGAGATCTCATCTCCCCATCATCACTTGATTATACATTTGAATCTAGAGTTGATTCATCAATGGCTTCTAATGATTTTTTGTAGTAGGATATTGACATCAAATTTTTAGAACTACCACATTGGGACACATTTCAACCAAGCATATCATCCTTGTTTGTAGATTCCTACACTATAAATTTGGAAGAAATAATTAAGGGAATTTATATTCTATTTGATGAAAAATTAAATGATATTGCATCACCATCATCTTCTTTGGATGTGATTCTCTACATCCTTCTCTTCTTTTGTCACATATTGATAGTGGATTGGAAAACTTTGAGAAACATTCTAAGACATATTCTTAGACGACATCATTTTCTTTATATCATGTGCAAAATTTAGAGACATCACCCTTCTTCCTCTATCGTCTTATCTAAAATAGGGATATATCTTGCACACATAAGTTTTTATATTTATTTCCAAAAGGAGAAAAAAAATTCAATGATCACAGATCATCTTCAACATCTAGTTTCAAGAATATACCAACATTACAAGAATCATTTTTGGGGTAGGCTATATGGTTTCTTTTCTCATATTATTTTTTGGAGGGAAAATTTTCTCACATGGGGTTCTTTCCTTCTCAATTTTATGTGGGGTTTTATAGAACTTCTCTCTTTTCTACCCTTTTGGTGGTAACAGTTATTATACTCTATGCTAGAGTTAGTCCTTGGGGGGGTCATGATAATTCCTCCTTTCTTCTTTACTTGTAAATTTTTCATGCATGTTTTCTCTTTTGCCTAAGAGTTATTTTCAATTGGTTTTCTCTTTTAATCCATTTATTAGAAATTTGTATATGGGTACCTAACATGGCCTAGTAGCTAGGACCCATCATCATTGCATTCATTTCTCCAACTAAGTCATTCACAACTGTTCATTCACAACTTGACACATGGACCACAAAACCATTTGCCACTTGGAGTGCATACACCTCTAAAACCTTCCAAAAATTCCTCAAAATTGCATAGAATAACATTCATCTGTGTGGAATGCAAAGCATTCCAATCATGCACTTTGTACCTATCACTCTACCATTACTAAGTCTAATACACTGTCACTAATATATTCATCTACAGAAGACATACAACCTTGAAACCTTGGATATAAAAACCTTCAACACATTCCATCAACACCTCAAAACCACATGACAATATTTTTCATAACAGAGCAATGCAAACCACAAAATTGTTCCTTTGAACACTGAATATGCACATTGAGACTTAGTCGATTCTCCAAAACACTTCCAGTATTCTTTGAACAAACACTTATGCATTTTTGCAATGGGTTTCCATAAATAAGAATACTATATATCAACATGCTCATGTTTCCAACAATCTCCCTCTTTGACATTGATGGAAACACACTTATCCAAAACTGCTCCCCCAAAACATTCTCCCCCTTTGACATCAAGGACAAAGGGTACCAAAAAGATACTTCTCTTCTATACTAAACACACTTCAAAAACAATCTCCATCTCCCCCTTAGTGAAATATTTACATCAAGGTGGCTCCCTCTGATAATTTTATTCATCAAACATGACAAAAATTGTACCACATCACCACCAACTTCTTCCAAATATGTACATTGAAATCAGAAAAAAAAATGTATATACAGAGCAAAAATGTACAACTTAACCCTTATAAGACTCTTTTAGTTTAGCAAGGTGTGCCTCCAAGTCTTTCTCTACAACCTCCCAGTCCTTCTTAGCAAAGACAAGAATATGGCATTGATTCTCAAACTGAATGTGGAGGTCTTATCCTTCTTTCAAAGAATTAGGCATTAGATTCATTTGCACAACCTTCTCCACATCAGCTAAAACTCTAGTTAAAGGGGTAAGCCTTGTACTCACCATATCTCTGAGTTGTCCATATTGCATTATTATATTCTCCTATTGTTCTTGCAATAGAAAGAATTAGCCATGCAACTTTTCAATAATGGTTCTTGTAGCTCCATATGCATCATTTACTAGATCATATGAACCTGAGGCCTGAGAAATTTGTGACTCAATAGAGTCCATTTGATTTTTGATGCTCCTTGTAGAATTTGGCAATTTCAAACAGAACTAAAATAATTGTTTCGCTTCTTCTAAACACTTTTTAATAGCTTCCAAGCTGCCTTGCAACTTGGTATGTGCAATACCACTCTTACTAGAGAATTTTGCTAATCTCTTATTATTGACCTTCTTTTCTATTTCATTTTCAATCTATTCTTCTAAACCAGTAGAATAATCCTCAAGAGAATCAAGCAATAATTTCAATTTTTGTACCCCGGATAAAGAATCATCAACAATCACTACAACAAATCCCTGTGATTTGCTCCATTTTTTGCTTCCACCCATTGTTTTAATGTATTTTTTGCCAATTTTTTGAAAATGTCGGCCCTATTTATCAGGATGGCGCTATTTTTGGTGTTTATTTACGCTGATCAGGACAAGGCGGCACTAATTTTGGCACCAATTCACGCTGAAATTAGCATTTCCTTTAGCGCAGATATTAGCTTTGAGTGTGGCGTCATTGTTGGCAATGCCTTTGGCTCTGAGTTTAGCTTCAAGTTGAGCGCCACTTTTAGCTCTAGCTTTAGCTTCGAGTTTAGCTTTGAGTTTAGCACCAGTTTAGACACCCCTATGTCAAAGAGACTTATTTATATGTCTCATCAATGATGTAAAATAGTGAAATGTCAACAAGATACAGGCATATCGAGGAGAGAATCACTTACGTCACATCGACAAGGTATATCTACAAGTGCTCGGCAAAACACAACTCTTGGATATAGCGAAGTAATGTTGATGAGACATTGAGATATTGGTAAGACAAATAAGATTGTCTCATCGACACTCTTCAAGTAATGATCAAAAGCATACACCGCCGCCGAGAAGGTGAGCAACATATGCGGTAGAGCGGTATACACCGCAACCCCACAACAAGAATCCTTGAGCAAGGTAGTAGTACAGTAAACAGCTGAAGGGAAGGGAAAAACACTGCCATACCACAACGATAATCACGAGTCTCCCCAACATGGCAGAGTTACACAGATATATAAAGAAATACCGCCAAAGGAAAATATCGATGAGACAGTGGCATATTGGTAAGATATATTAACTTTTCTCATCGACAATGGCAACCAACATCAGAGGAACATAAGATCTAATGTCCATGAGACATTGATATATCGGTAAGACAAAGAAGATTGTCTCATCGACACTCTTCAAGTAATGATCAAAAGCATAAAATGCTATACCGCTAGGAAGGTGAGCAACATATGTGGTAGAGCGGTATACACCACAACCCTGCAGTAAGAAGCCTTAAGCAAGGCGGTAGTGCAATAAACAGCAAAAGGGAAGGGAAAAACACTGCCATACCGCAGCAGGTATAATTAGAGACTGTGATAGTAAGGTAATAGTGGCATCATTACAATTTACAACAATAAATGTAGCAAATCATGTCAGTCACAATCCATTTGAATATAGCCCACCAAAATACTCTAGAACTATAATAAACATACTCTAAAAATTTCGTCAAAATCTTATTTTCAGGCATAGCCCGCCAGAATGGAGTTTTCATTTTAATAAACATACAATAAAACCTTTGTTGAAACCTTATTTTTAGGCATAGCCCACCAAAATGGAGAAGTGTTTCAGTAAAGAATGATAGAGAATGGTAAGGAGATGTCCGTGATAGGATGCATAGGATTCATTGTTGTTTATCTCATTCCTGCTCTAATCAACAAGGGTTACAATGTTCGTGCTACTGTTTGTAATCCAGGTATTTAATTGACATATGCTTGCATAATCTAAAATTCCTTTAGATGCTTTTAAAGTATCAATGTATCCTATATAGGGTTTAGAATGACTTCTTTCAATTTAAAAAATAAATCAAATGCTTTTGAAGTATCAATGTGTCCTATATAGGGTTTAGAATAATTTCTTTTAATTTTCAAAAATAAATAAATGATGTATTTTCCTATGATTAGATAATGTGGAGATCTCCTAAATCTTCCCTAGCACACTGTCCTCTTTCACAATCACCGCAGGTTCACGCTACTCCAACCCCAGGGCTTTGCATCGACATCTCTTAATATCTCTGCTGATAGTGGCTTTAAATAAATCTCGGCTTTTTTACCTTTTACTATGGTAACCTTTGAGTTCCATAATCCACCTTCAATATCTTCTAAGAACGGTGTCTTAAGCTAGACTACATAGTATGCATATAAAGTAAGTCCTTCATACCTATCATTGTTCCAAACCACCACTCACTGGCTTGCTTAAAATGTTGCTTCCATAAGCACAATAGCATGTTTTAAAATCATGGTTTCCAAAGGATTGACCATTAAGGTCACTACTTTCATCAAGATACAAGGAGATTTTTGTCTTCAAACTTAAAGCATTATGCAAGATAACATTGTGAATTGTTTGTTGTGTACAATTTTATTTTCTTGCACATTTGTTGCTTTGCTAACTGCCTTTAAGACTGGATATTGCACCATCAATTGCAATCTCAAACAACTCACTCACTATCACTTGAAGATTCCTTTCATGAGCATCCTTGTATAAAATCAAACTATGCCCTATAGACTGCCTACTTACTTACTAATATAGGGGACTCATTGTTTCATGGCATTTTGAGTTTTATTTAGAAGGGGTTAATATGTGGCATTTTTAGTGAAGGAAGAATAGATTGTGATGTAACGTTCGGGTATGGATGGTTCAGGAAATTTTGGATTGCAATCAGTGTCATAACCAGGTTGGATTGTACCTTGAGCCGGTCTGAAACACTTCTGGGTGTTTTCATTTCGAAGTAGAACTTGTGTGTAGGAAATTCCAAATATCCAACAGAGGAAGTTCCTACATTCTAGAGATAAAATCATAAATTTTCTTTTCCAGTTTCTGATCCAACCTGACATCTCTAATATCCGATAGAGAAAGTTTGTACATTATAATCATAAATTTTCTTGTCTTTGTGCAATCACTCATTTGAATTGTTTCTTTAACAGTTTTAGGTCCAGGTCCACGTACATATCTTCTTCTTTTGCTAGTTGAACACTCAAGCTCTACATTTTCTCCAATCTCCATCTATAATAATCAACAACATGCATTAATTTATGATTGTACCTTGAGTCGGTGTGAAACACTTCCAGGTGTTTTCGCTCTGAAGTAGAACTTGTGTGTAGGAATTTCCAAATATCTGACAGAGGAAGCTCCTACATTCTAAAGATATATTCTATGAAACATTCCTTATTTTCTATGAAATAGTGTATATATTCTTGTACTTGTAAATATTCTTTTACTGTTATGTCTATTAAAGAAAACAGAGTTTTTAAACAAAAAATGCCTACACTTTTTGTAAAGGTATAAAATTATTGTTTATAATTTGGCAGAGCTATATTTTTGGCGATGGTTTCAAATCTTCATTTTCTATGTATATAAACCTGTATATGCTCTTTATCTCAATGATATAGAACAAGAATGCTGTCATCAAAATCGGTTTCTAGCATTGTAGTACCACTCATTGTCCACACTTTCTGCTATCCCGCTCACTTTTGGCAATAAATCATCACCTTTATTTTTATTTCATCCTTAATCTTTTGATTCCTTTCAGCAACAAGAGGGTTGGTATGTTGATTCTGCAACATTTTCTTTATTTTTCTATATATTATTTTCTCGCATCATTACGTAACAAATAAATTCTCACCTGTTGAGATACATGTAGAAAACAACTAAGTTATACATGTTTCATTTTGTCAAGGAAAATGTATGTGAATACCCTCTATGTCTTTTAGATAAGTTTGTGCTAAAATAACAATACATAATTGATTGAACGATTTTCATTTATGCCATTAAGTTTCTTTTATGCGAAGGCCAGCGCAGAATCTCTATCATGGATTAAGTTTTGGCTAAGCAGTTAAAGTGCGTTTTAAACTGCATAGAGGTGGGACTCTTTCAATGATTAATTGTCTGCTAGATGAAATGTTCCTTCATGGTCAATTCGTAATGCGGTTAATGACCAACAACGTTATTAACTCTTTTCGAGAGATCAAAATCACGCCAGTGAAGTGAACATGATGTATCGAAGGGAATACAACATGGAATCACCAGAGATCTCAAGTTTGGAGATTTATTCTTTTTGAATCGTATTGTTCCTAACTAGCGTATTTATAATTATGTCCTAACCCGCTTGTTTCCTAGGTGTCTCGGGAAAGGTTTTGTTTTGTATCACAACTATTTTCACTATTCTTTCCTTGTTTTTCGGTAGGCGATGGACTGGTAGTTTTGGCAGGGTTACTTGGAATGATAAGCCCACACGTATTGTCGGTGTTTTTTGTATTGTTTTGAGTAGCACCTGGGTCATTTTACTTTTTCATTTCTTCCAGGTGTTCTTTGGTTTTGCCTTCTGTTTCTTCTCACCATGGGTATAACGCTGTACCGAAATGAAATCGCGGAAGAGTTTCTCAAACTGCTAACAAGCTTTTGCAGCACTTGAATCAAGTTACTCAATTTATGTAGAGAATTCAAGGCTCAGACCCTAATGTAATGGATTTCTTTGTGAAAGGATGGAATGGGAGGTCTCTACATTACCAGGGCATTGAGTTTTGAATTGATGAGGATTTTATTGCGGAGGTAATTGGTCTTTCAGTTGCTGGGAGAAAGTTTTTCAGAGACAGGGGAGCGGCTAAGAGGGCTTTTGAAAATTTCTTTAAACATGATGAGAGGAAGAAGATTAAGGAAATTGGAAGTGGAGGTTATGCTAGGAAGTCCCTGAAGCTGCTTTGGAGGGACCTCGTGTTGGACATTATGTGCTACTTCACCCTTGAAGGTAGATTCTCTGTGGTTTACACTCACCATTTTATGCTCTTAAATCATTTTAGGAATAATGTTTTGGTCTCCTTTCCTTTTTACATGTTACACTCTATGGAGAAGAGTATTGAAGACCACAAAAAGAACCCTAAGAAGGCAGTTCTTCATCAAGGTCTTATGTGTTTGATTTTTGCTCATATCAAGCTAAAGTTGATCTCGGTCTCCCCTAAAACTCCTGGTAAGAAGGGAGTTAAAAATGATGGGTATGAAATAGGGGACTCTACCGGTGAATGGGTCGGTAGTTCGAAGGAGGAAGAGTCAGAATATGAGGATATGTCTATTGATGAAGGAGGCTCTGAGGAAAGGGATGAGGAATCAAAAGAATGGGGTAAGGGCTATGAGACTGATGTGGAGTTGTGGGATACTATGGCTAATTCTGTTAGAAAATATTTTAAGGGGAAAACCAAAGGCATGAAGAAAGTTAAAGCTTCGGCCAAAAGGAAAATTGAGATAAGAATTGAGGTGGTTGCCCCTAGTTCAAATGTGAATCCCACGTTGTCTTCTGGAAAAGAGGGTTTGAAGGGTTGTCATCCTGTGGGTGATGAGGGTTTGAAGGGTTGTCATCTTGTGGGTGATGTGGATCCTTCAAATTTTGATTGTGTTCAGAATGCTTCGTTGGGGAACCCTGTTCCTGATAAGGATGGTCTGCTAGAGAGCTCACCAGTGCAAGGGCTTAAGGTGTTAGTTAATTTGGGTGGTCACTTGAGTGGCCCTACTGATATGGGTAACTCTAAGATGGAGGTGAAGCCTAATGAGACTGGCCCCGTGGATATGCAAGGGATTGATGTGGTTAATTGTTCTCTGGATTTTTTTGCTGTGGAGAAGGAAGTGAAGAAGGAATTTCTGGAGGCGTTAGCTAATTTGGAGAATTTTCCAAATAAAGAGAGGATAAAGGAGGATGTTGTGGAGTTTGAGGATTCCCCAACCGAAGAAGAGGATGAACATAATAGGGATTTTTTTGATGCCCCTGGTGACTTGGAGCAGAAGGGTCAGCCTCCGGTTAACTGGGATGAAATTGACATGAATATGTTTTGTAGAATGGCCAAAGATGGGATGAGAAACCTGCTTTCCCTGGTTAAGTGGTTATTTTTTGAGGTCATGTTTGTGTTGCTATGCTAAGAGGTAACCAAAAGGAGTGGGAAATAAAAGGCAAAGTGAAATCAATGCATATTAAGTTTGATAAGCTATTGGCCGATGTTGATCGTTTGGGGGTTTCTCATGAGGAAAGAATTTCCTCCTTGGAAGTTATTGTTAATAAAATGTTAGAGGACAGAGTGGCAAGTCTGGAGGATAAAATGGGAAAGATGTCGGAGGACTTGAAAACGGTGGTCAATATCAACAATAACTCTTTGAAGACCACTAATATGGGTCTTTCTGTTTTGAATGAGAAAGCATTGAATTGGACCAAAAAACTGCTTGACTTGGGTAATATGGAGGAAAGGAGTGAAGAGATTAGTGGAACTTACCTGGTGGAGAAAGAATAAGCTTCTACTCTTGTGCTAGAGAAGGACATACATGCGGGTATGTGCCTTAGGATGAGGAGCAAGATGAAAAAGAGGGTTGTTGTTGTTGTTGAAGAGCTAAAGGATGTTATCAGTATGCATGAGGAGGTCATCAAGGAGAACATGGGCTTGGCTAATGTTTTAGATAATTTATTGTAGCTGGTGCTTCCTTTTTTGGTTCAACGGGTTTGCTGATGGGTTGCTAATGTTCCATCTTATGTCAGCTTTTTGGTTTTTTGGGCTACTAGGCTTAGTGGTTTAATTTATCTTGCAGCTTGGTGTCATTGTAAAGGGTTTCGGGGCCCCTTCAAAACCTGTTTTTCCTTATCAAAAATTGATTGAATCTGATTTTCTACTGTACAATTGTTTTTTTTATGTTCTTTTTACTTTTTGCATGTGGATTACCCTCAAAAAGAGACTACTTATCGTTTCTTAAATGAAGCCTTTAGATTTCTTGTCTACAAAAGGAATTTACTGCTTGACAACAGGTTCATGAACTTCATACAAATTAAATTTGGTGTAAAAGGCTATCCCAGCAAATGTTTGGTCTAGAATAATAATAGAAAATAAAAAATCTTGCTAGGAGAATAAAACAGGTTTTTAATTGTCCAAGTACAACATAATATTACTGAAGCATTTCAAAGTTTAGGCACTTCAGATTAATGAATCTCCTTGGAGGTCACCCACCTAATATAAGAATAGTAAATTAGTATGAACCTTTAGTCATAAATTAAAATGCAATATAATATCTCTATGTCTCTCACACATGAACGTTTCATATACATACCTTGCAACGCTTCCATTAATCGACTTGTATGGCATTCCTAAGTCAACTATAAGACAAGAATCCCCCCTAATTGCCAATGGCAAGATATGCTATCAAACACATTTATGAAAAGGTCATTAGTAATTTATTCTCACACAACAAAATATCAAAATAAATTTAGTGCTTAATCAATGTTGTCTCATCGATTTCCACCCACTTTCCTCTCAGCGATTTAGTATTTCTACATCATCCATTTCCTCTCTCCATGGCCTCCTCTATGAATAAAAATGCTACCACAAAAGCTTTCATTGCACTACCACCGAGAAGGAAGAAGTAACTTGTGGGACCATTAAAAATCACCGCTTCACCGCAGACCGAAGCCACTTAGTTGAGCTACTTGATAGCGGGAAGTAATACCCAGACCATCGTGACTCTAACAGGTAGAAGACTTGTGGGAGTCACCGCAACACCACCAAGAATAGAAGGAAGAATCACATGCCGCCACAAAAGCTTTCACCGCACTACCACCAAGAAGGATGAAGCACCTTGCGGGACCGCGGTAAAAACCTCTCTACCGCACCGAGTTGATGAAGGAGCCATGACAAGCAGGGTCACAAAATACAAGGTGTGGAGTTGGAATTATTTCCAACACTCGGATCCCGATACACAACAATGAAAGTTAGTCCGATAGGTTCTCAATTATAAGACTTGGTACCTTGTATTCCAAACCCGATATTAATTCATCAAAATTTAAAGCAAAGTTAGCATCAACTAACGCTAACTACTGAACCAAATCAAAAATTTAAAAATTTCCCGCGAGAAGGAAGAAATCAGACAACAAAAAAGGGAAAAACTCTGCGCGAAGGAAGAGAGCAGGGCGCTACCAGTAACTGATGAGAAATTCAATTTAGTTTGCAACACCATAGGTAAGGTTACAATTTTTTTTTCTTGGTTGAATTCATGATTGTTTACTACTCTTTGTATTGCATTTGAATTCATGATTGTTTACTGGTTCGTGGCTTAAATTGTCCCATCATTATAAATTATAAAACCTTTGAGAAACCAACAAAAAAATTTACCCTACCCATTTGAGCTTTGGCTCAAAATATTATAGCACGAAGCCAAGATGCACAAAGGAAGTCCGATGAGTAGAGTACGCAGGTATTTGAATTTTCTCATAAGATTATATCAAATTTATTAAACAATATTTATTTTTTTTTTATCGATGATAATATTTTTATTTTATTTAAGATAAATCAAAATATACAAAGCTCCAAATAAAAAGTTCTTCTAGCACCATCACATCATGTCTGTTAAAACAAAATAAAAACCTATGGATCAAAAATCCCTACCACAACCGCTTATTACAGTATCAAAACTAAAAATAGGGCTTAACCTCTTAAGCTTATACATCAACATCTAGCTTAAACAAAGTAAACTATGCAAAAAATGAGCATTGAGTTTATGTGGAAGTTTCAGAAGCGCTACCCAAATGCAATGGGCACAATTATGCAAGTGACTTCACCTTCTTTCTCGAACGCAAACCCTTCTTCTCACACAGCTCCACTCTGGCAATGGATTTGAGTCCTGCTATTATCTCCTCAGTCTCAATTAATTCGACGCATAGTTTCAAAGCTTGCCACCCCTGTTCCGCACCCTCTCTCCACACAGCTTTGGTTCTTCCTTCTAGCCACCTAATGAAAGGGTGATTTATCATTGCTACTTCCGATTCCACGCCTTCCATGCCTTCGCTCTCACTAAATCCTTGTCCTAGTATAGCTCGTTCCAGGATACTCTCTGTGTTCACTAAGAAATCCCTATGCACCAACGCTTTCATCACTTTCCTTACAACCTCCACCAACTCTCCTAAGTCCAATCCCCACACCATGATTAGAGAGTATATATCCATATTAGTCTGATATTTGTGTTTCAAATCTTCAAAGCCATTACCTAGAATGATTTGCATAGATTGTGCCACCTTCACATCCTTGTACAGGAACAAGCCACGCAGTCTCTTCACCGTCACTTTGCCAACAAAAGGATCCAATTTCCTCCTCGCTTTCATAGTGAAGTTGGCCTCCATTTATTCTCTGGTGCGTTATCCACCAGACTACTTCACACCACCATCCTAACACTCTCCTTACTCCCGCAAACCAAGAAACATTGAAGGAAATGCAAGGAAAAACTTCATTACATAGAAAATTGTCGGCCATCACCATTAATGTCGAACATACGTCCAACGTCGGCAGCAAAACCTTCATCAATGCTTCATGTCCTTCAATAATTTTGAAAAACATTCCTCTACTTACTAACTAACACCACCTTACATTAAATGCAACAGACAAAAATTACTCCAAAGAAACTTCTCTAAAATCCTTAATTCTAAATTCATCCACCTTTGAAAACATTAAAGCCCATTTTGAGAGGGTATATGCTTTCATATTCCCTGTTCTCCTAACATGACTAATCTTATAATCCTCAAAAAGCTAATTCTTCAATAATTTTCCTAATCACACCCTGCAAATGCCAAGCATCAATTCCTCCTTTTATTATTGCTTGGAAGATTATCAAGGAATCACCCTCCACATGAATCTGTGTGGCCCCTAACTTCCTGACTAACTTAATTGCCATTAAAGCTATTGTTGCTTCAGCCACATTATTGGATCCTTCCTTCAGTCTCATTGCCCCAATGGCCAACACATTCCCATCCCAATCTCAAACAATGCTACCAACCCCTGATGGACCCAAATTGCCTTTTGATGCCCCATCAGAGTTTACCTTCCACCATCCTTCCATTAGTTTCTCCCATTTTTCCACCTTTGAAGACGAATAAGTCAGATTAACCCAACCAAGCCCCTTAACAAGCCTAACAATATTTAAATTTTATTTGTGCATAGTTAAATTGAATTCGTATATGTTTTAGGACAAGGCCTCCAAGGCTAGGCTTGAGAAACTTCGTGCCATGCATCACAGTGGCTAGAAAGGTTTACAGGCCTTGATCTATACATTTGTAAGTATATTTAATATGTTAAATTATTTTTATTTTTATTTCCTTGGAAAAAGTAAATGATTTCATATTAATTAGTTTAACTAGTCCATGTGCCATGTTTTGACAGGAGGAGAAATATGGCCGCCATCCAAAGCCATTTGAAAAGAATATGTTACAAAACAAAAAGTGAAACGATTTTTTAATCTGGATGGAGAACGAGGTATCAATAGTTGAGTTTCAATAACTTAGATGGATATTGGTGTGTTAATATGTCAATTTGCATATCTTGTGTTGAGTTGTTTATTGATGCGTAGGATGAGTAAATAGAGCTCAATTCTTATGATTACAAGATGATCATTTATGTGCATGAATAAATAGTAGAAGGATGTAGATGAACTCAATTCATCTAACTTTATGCCTCTTGGTAGGAATTCCTCTTGAATCTCTAATATTAGGTGCTTGAGACTTCCCTGTAACTTTTACCTTTCATTGTTGCCTTTCCTCTCCACTGTCAGATTCGTCTCCTTTTTCCTTTTCTGCATTTCTGGCTTTGGCTTCTAATTCATCATATTTTTTACCTTCCTCTACAAAATCTTCTTCTTCTTCGTCCTCCTCTGACTCCACAAGAGATTCATCTTCTGAACCTTCCTCATCTGATTATGATTCCTCTTCTACATCAGAGGGTTCATATCCTTGATCTAACTCTTTTGAATTATCAAAATTAGAATCACTAGCTTCCATATTTAAAAATTCCCAACCACCATCTTCAATAAATTTATCTGGATCATTAGTAATAGTCTTCAAAATTGGCCGCCAATTCAAGTTCATTCTACTTTCATAATACTTTATATCCATGGATTTTGTTGGTGTAATTAATTAATTAATTATTACACTAGCATAAGCTAACTTAGGTCTTGCATTTAATCATTAAGTCCTAGGTTGCAATCATTTAATAAATGGGATAATATTCCCTTTCCTAGTTTGTGGGATAAGATTCCTTCTAGAACTTATCTCATCATTTAATGATCATCACCATTAGGGTTCACATGTTGTCACATGTTGTTAGATTATGACACATGTCAACATCTCATG
>VDFB02089643.1:0-49028 GCA_007258455.2 Sequoia sempervirens
ATATAAAAGTGATTGAACAATTCTCTATATAATGCTTTAGATTCTCAAGATTCTATGCACTTTATGACAGATTGAACATTCTTTTATAACAGGTCGAATAACAAACATTCATAACAGACTAAAATTTATACTTTGAATCCTTTCCGAATGAAACATTAAACATGTATCAGAGCATTGCATGAAATTCTTTTGACATATGACAAAATGAAAACTTAAAAAATTAAGCACATGAGCTGAAACACAATTGCACAAATTTCAACACATGACATATTGTTTTCCTGAGTGGAAAAACCCTCTTGGGTATAAAAACCACTCATAAATTGATCTTATTATTCATTCAAAAGAGCACCAACTCTATTACAATGGTGGAGCACCAACTCAACACCAAAAATTTTGAAGCACCAACTTCAATAGGAGCACCAACTCCAATACCAAAAATTTTGAAGCACCAACTTCAATAGGAGCACCAACCCCAATACCAAAATTTTTAAATAACAATGTAAAATATCAAGACTTTATAACTGTATATTTGTGCAATTACAAAATCTCAATAGAGTACAACAAAATAATTTTCAATGTAGCCCATAATAGTAAACAATGTATAAACAACTGAAATTCTAAGTATTATCTTTGTATGAAATTAGAGATATGACACAATATAAGCTCTCTTTTTCTTTTTCTTACAACACAATAGTAACTCTGTAAATACCCTTTTCAATCTCTTCAACCTATCAATGGCAGAAATCCATGATTTAAATAAATAATGAAACTTGTGTAAATCATCAAAACTCTCAAGCTCAAACTCAAGAAACCAAAACAGAAAAAATAGTTATATGTAACCTTTTTTGTTGTAAACTGAAAAAACTATTTTTCAATCTTCATTTCAAAATGACAAAGATATTGTTAGGATTTTACCTCATTTTATGTCGGCCAAATGTCAAATAGAAATCTCATACAATTCACCAAGAATACCATCATTTCTAGCTACAAAACAAACAAAAATCTCAAGAATACCTTCATTTCAGCTAGCACGAACAAGAGTTTACCAAATACTAGCTTTGCAATTTTTGGATGGTGGCTAGGGTTTCACCTTTAGCCGAATGATAATTACAAAACTTTTTTTTCCCTATTCCTTTTCCTTTGAATACTTTATCCAAATTTACAATCATTTCAAATCTGACATAAAAAACAATGATAAACATCATACCATTGACATAATAATGGCCCACTCAATTACCACTCATCATGCCCACATGTATTATACTATCCACGTGACTCATTGAATTAAGTCATCAATTGAAATAACCTATCAACTGTCCAAAGTATTCTATACTTAATGATTAGGTCGACACAACTTAACATAGTGTCAATGTGACTACCAAAGCCGATACAAATAAAGTGCCAATGTGATAACCAATAGCCATTTAAATGACTTATATTTTAATCACCAAAGGTCGATGTGTGATTTAAAACTTTAACCATAAGTCCTTGAAGCTCGAGTGTAATACACTATGTAATATATAAAGCAAACCATATTTCATTTAAAATATGAAGAACTTGACTACTAACAATGCCAAGTCAAAGCCATGTGTAGCTTTATCTTACTATCAATGCCACCAAATATAGCACGTGTAACTTGAAATAATATTGAACTCATGTGGAATGTGAGTAACATGGTTACCATTAAATGTAAGCCAAAACCATATATGGTAGTATGAAATAGATATACAATGGAAGTATGATCATTATATGTAGAATGATAACCTGGAGATCGCGTTAGTGTGCCAAGAGTATATATCTCAATATCACTATCCCTTTCAAACTTTTATTTTGAAAAGAACCTATTGTCACCTTATGTAACAATTGTGATCAACATCGGCAAATGAAAGAAAACCCTTCTCTATGAACTGCACATGAATCCAAAAGATTAATCCTGATATAGCAAAACAACAGCACCAAGGATCAAGTAATCATCAAAAGAGGAGAATAACATCAAAGCATGGTAATGAACCAATTGTCAAATGTGCCAAAAAATGTAAAATAAACCAACTGAGTATACTATAAGAAGCCAATTGAGTATGTTCACTGAAATGCAAATAACCAAGTGAACCAAAGCATGCCATGATGCCAATCATAGAATTATGATCAAGACCACCAAAGATGATGTATCTTGTAATAGCCAAGCCAATCAAGATGTCAGTATCAAAAGTTGAAAGCTGAAACCATAGACATCAATTGTCTATTTTGACATCAAGGAAAAACAATCATAACAACTGAAATCCAACATTAGTTTATTAAATTCCTTAACCATTCTATTCACTTTATCTTGAAGCTCATGGAATTGAGTGAGATAAAACTTAAAGGGCCTATCATCTAGCTACATTATCTATTCATTGTCCTCTATCCCTTACCCTCCCACATCATCTATGGCTTTCGTTATCTCATCCTCAATTTATTTTATAATCTATTGTTTCCCTTCATCCTCATTTTCCTTTGAATCTTGAACCACCTCTTAATTAGCTACCTCATCCTCATCATCTTCTTCACTACTAATGGAGTCCTCTGAGAGTTCCTCACCAAGAACCACATAAATTTCCTTCTTGCTAATATTTAGGGGAGCCAAAGCCACTTATTCAATTTCATCTTCAGGTTCTTCATAGCTTAGTTTCCTGCCTTTGGCAAACTGACCTACCAACCTAGCTAACCTCCTTCCTCCTTTCCCACTGCTTGAGTCCTCCACTTTGACCTATTCTTCCTCATCCTTTATTTCAATGGTGACCTTTTTAGCCTTTTTAAGTTAATAATTTTCTTGTACTTTCCATTTAACACCCAAGGGATTACTGAGAGGGTTGTTGATACTCTCCTTAACTTTCATAGTTGAGACAATAGGGTCCCCTTTAATTAGGAGGCCTTCGATTGAGGATTATTTCAACATAGAGGGAAATCCTGGGGTTATTTTGAGGGGAGGCTTAGCCAAGGAGTTACCCTCACCAAGGGCATTATCAGTAAGAGGAAGAGGGTGGGGGTTAGGCTAATTAATTTGGGAAACATTAATATAAGGTTCAAATTCCAAAGAGGGGCTAGGAAGGGGTGTGATAGAAGAGACATAATTATAAAGACATTGAATAAGGCCCTAGTGAAGGGGTGGAGAAGCCCCTTTGGCCTTACAATGCTTGAGAGAAGACAACAAAAAAAAGAAATATTTATCTTCTCATTCATCCTAATATGACAGGGAAAAGGGAAGTGATAACCATGGATTATGGTGTACCTGCCTTCTAGAGTGAAGTAATTCATATGTGCACACTGATCACCATGTAAGGAGCTGGGAGTCGCTCCCTATCATAACCATTCTGGCACCACTTGAGCTTTTCCTCCCCTTAGAAGAAATTGTCATTGAATCTTTGATAGTTTTCATTGCTAATTTTAGTCACCTTCAGACCACTATACTGCAAGCCAGTCCCCTCCACAATTAGTTTAAGAGACACCTCAAACCTTATGCTGCCAATTTTCACTTTGTCTTCACACTAGGAATTATGGAATTTAGCAGTGATATAATCATTATAACTTCTCATAACCATTTTAAAAAGGGGTCATGCCAGTAATTTCAAAGAGCCTCCATTGCTCCACATTCTGGTGCAAAGGCATGCTAGAAAGTGGCTTGGATCACTTCCTCATACCTCACATGATTTTACTATTACAAGGAAAAGAGATTAACCTTTTTACCAATAACCACTACAACAGTGGAAAAAAAGTTAACAATTCACATAATAATATAGTTCTCTCCAATATTTAGTGAAAGTTTAGAGGCACCTGCATCCTCTAACAAATCTATGCTAAAGTCTCTAGCATTCTAGAAATATCTATTAAGATCTTTTATTAAGGTCTTTTCATAGTTTAGAGCTTGATAAATCTTTCGTTGGACGTCTAAAATCTTAGGCTAGTAACCATAATTTGTTTGACTAAAGAAACTACAAATAATAATAATGAATATTAATATCCAATTACAACACAAGTTTCATCTTTTGAAATGACAACTAACAGTTGGAGGCATAGGAAATATGCGAGAAGCCTTTATAAAAGAGCTCTATAACCCCAATGTCACAATTAAAATAAGTCCTAAATTCTTTACGCTGAGAGAAATAGGATCTACAGTCTTGTCAAAAGGAACCCCCCTTTTAATACTCTATTGAATTAAATAATTTCCTTTTAGGGAGATAATTGTATTAATATAAGTCATGTTAAAACTTACCTTTTCATTATTTTGAATCTTGTCCAAGATCACGGGAGGGTGCTGCCACAATAATGGGTTACACTTTCTGGGACATCCTGATTTTTTCCTGAAATCATATATTTTTGGAAAATATAATGATTTAAGCCTTTATAGATTCTATTTAAATGATTTTAATTAAAGAGGGTTTGATCAAACCCCCTTAGATCGAAGCCCCTTGGACAAAACCCCATTAGTTTTAAACCATACCTATAATAGAGTCTTCTATAAACCTATAAAAAATGATGATAAAAACCCACTTTTGATTTACCTTTTGGGAAATCAAATGAATTCATTTAAAATTTATGTTTTGTAAGTATGTAGCCCTTATTATAAGCTTCCCAAAAAGTATAATTTTAAATACATTTAATTTGATTATTATATTTATTTTTATTTCTTGTGAAGTAGTTTTTTCAATGAACATCAAGTTCTTTGTTTCACACATACAAAAAAATAGAAAAATAGAGAAAAAAAATATACATGTGCACTAGGTATTGATGTCCTTGTTCTAACAAAAAAAATAAGTTAATTCAAATGCATACAAAAAAATTTATGCGGTCCGAAGTACACCTCTGTCCAAATTATAATTACTATGACTTGGAAAATTAATTAAAAAAAATGTAACAAAAAATTATGAAAAAATATCCATGCACTAGATATTGGTGTGACAAATTTTTATTTTAAAAATTAGAATTGTATCCTTTCTATAAAAATTTTTATACGGTCTGAAGTAAACATCACTTTTTAAAAATGTTCTTTTAGTAGAAAAAATAAGTTTTTAAAAATTGCATAAAAGGATTCACAATTTATTTTTTAATTTAAAAAAATATATATAATTGAAATCTACACACAAAATCTCACAAATCACTAGTTTGATTCATCTTCAAATTCTTAATGGTTTAGCTGCTATAGGTGTAAGAAAGTGAAGCTTTGGTGAAAAATGTTGATTTCAATGTCAAGTTTAGCCAAAAAGTGTAACCCATTATTATGGGATCACCCGAGATCATTATGAGCCTTTCAAATGGGGGAAAATTTCTCTTATATAAACCTTTATTAAACCTTTATTAATCATTTGATACTTAATTCTCTACCAAACTATATAAAAGCATATGGTTAAAAAATAAAAGCAAGCTAATATCAGCGGATCCACTTTGTTTGCCACCTTTTCATCACTTTTGTTACACATCACTATTTGAATTAAAATGCAAAAAGGGGTGGGAGAAGAAAAGACTTAGCCCAACCCCCAAACTAGGGAACAACCCCTCAACAAAAGAGTAAAGAAGCATCATAATTTAGTTAGAGAAGACCCCTCTTGAGCAATCCTTAGTAAGCTATTCCTTAATCTAAAGTAGAATATTTTCAAACTTCCAAAACTACAAATGGGGATTAGTGATGCACACATTGGAGATCACATCCACAAATACATTTCATTCTCTAAAGATATAAATCAAGGAGTACCTTTCCATAGAATTAATCACACGTTTTTCATCGTGGATCAAATTCTTGATCTTCTATGGGGCTCAGCCTAGCCTTCGAGGTAATCAATAATCAATTTGGAGTCTCCCTCAATTATGTATTTATCAAAACCAATTTCTCTCAACCTTTTTATGCCTCTCTAGGCAATAATAGCCTCTTCTTCCACATTGGTAGCTTATCCAAGGCACTAAGCATAAGCTTCAGTACATCTCCCTTTATGATCTTTGATCAGACCTCCTACAACAACAATCCCCGAGTTTCCTTTAGAAAAACTGTCAAAGTTTAATTTAACCCAATTAGTAGGAAGAGGCCTCCAAAAATTTATTTTCCTACTTAGGATGTTAACCCAATTGATCTTTATCAAAACATGCTTTAGACCCCAAATATTCTTGACTCTGATGTATTTATAATTAGGCATAATTTATTTCAGAGTTCAAGTTCTCCATGATTTGTTGTTTTATGCAACAAAAAACCTCTCTACTACTCTACTTTTCCCTAAAAATTCTATTGTTCCTCTCTTTCCACATGTGTCAAAAAATTGAGGGGGGAACCTATACCCATAGCTCCTTAAAGAAAGGACTTGAGCTCTATTAAATCACAAGGTCTTTCAAATCCCTATTAAACACCCAATCAAATAGAAGATTTTGAAGGGCCAAAGACCATACTTCCATGGAAAAAGGACAATGTATAAGTAGGTGAAAAATTAATTCCTCAATAGATAGACAAAGGGAACACATGTTGACAAATTGAAATCCTTTCCTATTGAGGACAATGATAGTGAGGATTCACCCATGCATTGCAGCCCACCAAAAGTAGTTTACTTTTGGGATGAGTTTGACATTTTAGATCAAATTCTAGTGGAAGTTTTGATCATTAGAAGAAGCTTTGTCCAACCTGTTGTAAGCAGATTTCACATAAAAATAGATCTAGAGGGTTATCACTCAAGATCCAATCGTTAACACCACCTTGAATAGCCAAACAATAGTCTCCCAAAAGTAAGCTAAGAGTAGAGAACCTACAATGAAGAAGCACATTTCTACCTCTTCTTGACCTTAGATCAAGGACATCCTATTCAAAGTTTCTCCATCTAAGACTCTCCTCATACCAATTAACATAACCATAGAGAGAGGTACCATAAAATATTTTAAACTCTTGTTTTAGAGAAATTAATTGGGTCATCGAAGATAGAGTGGGACCATTCCCCCAAACCTCATCCCAAAAAATTATAGATCTCCCATTCCCCACTTTCCTTCTAGTTCCTTGCTGCAAAATGTTCCTATTTTTGAGGATATTATTCCAAAAAGTAGACCCATTAGGAAAACCTTGGGAGGACAACATGCTGCCAAGGGGCTCATTCCCCATATATTTAGCACTAAGGATACTAACCAATTTTTTTCCTTGAATCATGAACCACCCTATTTTTCTTAACAAGGCCTTATTGAATACCTTTAAGCTTCTAATCCATAGCCCCCCTAACTATTTTGGGGAACAAACTTTCTGGACTAGCTAACAAGAGGAATCCTAGATATCTCTTCGTCCTAGTCTAGAGGAAGGTCTTTTGGATTTGTTCAATCTTCCTCATTATGAAAGCTGACATCTTAAAGAGGGATAAGTAGTAGATCAAAACATTTTGAAGAGAATATTTCAAAAGCTACAACTTGCCTGCTTCACTAAGTAGTTTTCCTTTCCATCTAGCGAGCTTCCTTTGGATTCTCTCGATGATGCTATTCCAAGAGTTAGGAGGCTTCCTAGTGCAAAGAGTGAGACCTAGATAAACATTAGGAAAGCCTACTTCCTCACATCCAAGGATTCTTAGAATCTTATCTTTCACTTGTTGAGTGGTATTAGAAAAACTACAATTTGCTCTTGTTATACTTTATGAACTAGCCAAAATAATCAACATACTTATTAAGAACGACCTTCCAATTTGTTGCTTCTACAATACAGGAAACCTCAAAAAAAATCATGTCATCAATGAATTGTTGGTGGGAATTAGGAGCCAAAGAGGAAGCAACATGAATCCCATGCAACGAACACGAACAAGAATCTTTTGGAGATTCTAGCCCAAAACTTTAGCAACAATTATAAAAAGGTAAGGAGATAAGTGGTCACCTTGTCTTAACCCCTTACCATAGGTGAATTGAGTGGTAGGGAAACTCTTGATTTTTCATGGCCCCTTTGGATTCTCATTATTTATATCTAATCTAACAAATCCTACATGGGAATCTTGTTGCAATCTAAGTTTATTTTAATGATTTTCGACCTTTGAGGTTTTGAGTTCCTCAATTGTATCTAATTTAGGGTTTTGAATATGCAAGTTAATGCTTCCAAAACCCTCATATGCTTAAACCCTAAACCGCTTGGTCTTGGAAAACACTTTTGTTATATTCCTCTTTTGAATCTATGTAGCTGATTCTTGGTTGTTTAGCTATAACCTGTGTATGTCAAGGTCATGTTTTGATCTACCCCTTCTTCCTTGTCATACCAATCACCCCCCATTCAAATATTTTTCCTAAATCTTATGTTTGCAGGTATTGAAATATTTTCAACTAGTTCTAATGTTTTTCCCTAGGTTTGAATGTGCTAAATCACATAACCTTACATTACCTAGGCAACTGACTCAATTTTAAGTCATGTAATAAGTGCAAATGCTTATTAAAAACCTTAACAATATTGGGCGGGTGATCCCACTGAACACTCCCTATTGGTTCCCCACTAACCCGCGAGATTAAAATAATTAAATTAAGAAGTCGAAGGGATGGCAGGCAGGTGACACTTGTCCACCCTCATGGCAAGCCCTCCCACTATTCAAAGGAACTGATGGGTAGTGGTCATGAAATCAACGTATAAGATGTGTTCTAAAAATTAAATTTTGACCATTCCTTGCTAGCTCGTGGGGGACCCACTGTCAGATCTGGGTTTATGGAGGGATAGCAGGCAAGGAGCCACATGTAACCATCACTACCATCTTCTAAACTATTGAAGAAATAGGAATATTTGGTGAAATATTTCTTGGAAAATATTGAAGGGTTAAATAACATGCTACTAAAAGGATATATGAGCATGTACAAAAATGGTTCATCTTGATGTTTTAATCTCAACCTTTTATTGCTAAAGGATTATGTCTATTATGATCACTAGCCTAGTGGTTAAAGAAGATGCATATCTATGGTTGTCGGGTTGATTTGGGTTGTTTCCTGCTAGCCCGCAACCGTAGATCTAAAATGTTCAAATCTTGGAGGGATAGTGGGCATGCGACATGTGTCATAGTGGGGACCATTTCTTTGGTTGCTAGTGTATGACATGAAGATCAATGATTGTGTTTTAAACTTTTCTCGATGTTTGATCCGATCCCATGATCTCCAATCTAATGGTCCACATTCAAAATTCAACTTGACTAATTGATCTTATTGTGACAAATTTGCAGAAGTTATTGTTCAACGAAATCCTTAGTTTATGAATCAAATATGATCAATTATGGATCATGTTTTACACATTTTTTCAATGTTGTATTGATTGTAGGATGTCTCCATTACTCCTTGATGCGCTATAAACTCTTTATTCTTTGTCACGATGTATTGGTTTGAGATTTTTTCAATGGCTTTCACAAGAGCTCCATCCTTGCATTCATAATATTCATTATCTGGGCCCCATTCAAGATTTCAGAGCCCTTATGGCTTGGAAATGACTCTATAGTTGGGAATTCAAATATTTTTAGACCTAATCAGAGTTCATCTTTATGAACCCTATTTAGGTTAGGGTTAAGGATTTGAATTCAACCCTTAGTTATGCCTGAACAATAAAGGAAATGTTTATATCCATTTAAGGAGTTCTTCTTCCTATAGCTCCTCTAGGGTTTTTCTTTGACAAACTTGCATTTTTACATCCCTATTATTGTAAATATTGGATTTTTTCCCCTATATCAATGAATTTGATCAAAATTTCCTCTTCTCAGCTCTTTTGTGTTTGAGTAAGTTATTACCTTTTGAAACCTAGAAAAATGAAGTGGAAAAGGAATGGGGGATGGAGTTCTAACCTCTTTGGGAGATTAGAACTAGGGTTTAGAAACTTTCCACTTATTTTCCTTATGTTTCACTCAAGGAAACCTTAGAGATATCAATCCAAGGACCTAATGAGGGAAAATGAACTGCAATAAGGTGTCCTAGGGTGTGATTAAAGACTAAAGAGGGGTTCACCACCAAGCTAGAGCTTAGAAAGACTAGTAACATACAACACATAATGATATGAGCTATAAAATGAACTCAAATCAGAATAAAAAACTTGAGATAAATAGAGAAGCACCTGGAAAGTTGAAGAGGCTTAGAATAAGGTCTGAAATCATAAAAATACTAACTTTAATGGTCACTAGGACTCATATGCTAGGCTGGGTGATTTAGTCCCAAATTAGGGTTTCTAGGCAGAAACACGAATCTAGCGATGACAAGTCTGAATCCTCTAAAATATGGGAAATATACTATACCAAGACTCATACACCACAAGTGGCATATCGGTCCCATTCTACTTTCTTAGAAAGTTAAGGTCTGAATCTGTTCTCTTGTTTCTTCTCTTACTTCGAAAACTGATTTTTGAATCTAAACTTGTAAAATGACCTAAAAAATAGAATGTTGTATTGATTTGTTTATGGGGAGTTTTCCTTAGTCAAACCCCTAGTTCAATAATTAAACCTTGATAGAAACAATGGATTTTGAAAGTAAATATTAATACAAACACTAAACTTAAGTGTGTCTAAGATTAGGAAATTTGAAATGTAATGTAACCCTATTCTAATGTGCTTGAATGAGATGCATGAATGAAGCATGAAGATGATGACTCACTTTGGGAGATCTCTAATCACCCTCATAAGCCATAATAATGCATGTACCTTCCTTTAGGTTGAAAGTAGAGAGATCATGGAGGATGGAATCACTTAGGAAACAAGTCATTAGGCTTGGCTTGATGGCTATTTGCATCTCCCCAACCTAGAATCAATCATGATTCACTATAGAAAACCATCATCAATCCTTGACAATGCTAGATCTTAAATGAAAGTGAGCTTGAAGACCTACAGAAAACACTATAATGCTACTCCAAGACTTCAACCTTGCTTGCTACTTTCTCTTGAACGCTCTTGTGAAAGTATGCTTGAGTGCTCAAGTTGATATTATGGATGCTTCGACTTGCTTAGGTGAAATAATGATTTGAAACCTTGCTTATGTATGTTCTTCATCTAAATTACCCTTTATTAGATCTCAAATGCTAAAACCAACCAAAAGTTTGAATTGAAAATCTTAATTTCCTGCTCAAACCCTAAAATGGGGCCACATGAGACTCATATGCCACTTGTGGTGTATGGGTCACACCTAGGGGGACTCTTACACCCAAGGTGGTGTAGGAGTCCCACCCTAACTCTTTGGTGTGATTAAATGTTAGGTTGTTAGAAATTTAAATTTCTTTGTTGATTTTGTTAGGATTTTAGTTGAAATAAGCCTTGAGATCTAAAAGAAAGGGTCTTAAGGGCATATTAGTGATGATTTACAAGGTCATAAATGCAAGGGTGCTAAAATTGGTCCAAAATATGTGTGAAATTATACCATATCCAAGAAGGGAGTACAATTTTCTATAATACATTTAGCCCCCACTTTAGTTCCCATATGACTCTATGTGCATATGCAAGCTAAAGGAATCCAAACAATAAACTTCATTTCATAAAAGGATACTCATATAGATTTATTCACAAACATGAGGGAATGCAACCCACACTATATCTATCTACAAACCACAATGTTAGGAACCACATCTTGCAAAAAAAATTCATTATTCGTTCAAAAATCCTCTTATCTATCTTCTTCACAAAATCAAATTTGAGGGCAGATGTATGCCCCCCTTGATTCTGCTTTCTCTATGGAGGTGGAATCAAGGTAGCAGTCTAACTACATCAAATTGCATAAGTTGTATCATAGGGTATTTCCAAGTACCATACCACATAGTAATAGACATTTGATGATGATAGGATTGGAATCACGAATCCAACACAACAAACGGTGTAAAAAATGGAGCATTGTAGCCCACAATATGCTAGTTTTACTGAGAAAACACTTTTAACCCTAATATGCAAATGACCTAGTTTAGACATATATAAGAGTAAAAAGTGAAGCTAATTGTAAGTATTTTGTCTTTAACCTTCTTATAGTTTGATTTTAGTGGAGAGTGAATGAGAATTATGAGTGTATGACCATATTCACCCCCGAGACTGGACAACCTATGCGAAGAGGTGGCATGAGGTGATTTGCAACATCCTATGAGTGAATTCTCTTATACCTTAACTTTGTTTTAATGCGGTTATTTTATGTTTTTACGCATTTATAGATTGATTGAGGACCTTGGAAGAAAAAGTAACAAATCATGCAAAGGGTCCCCTTTTTTGTAAAGTGTCCCACTTTTTCACAAAGTGTCCCACTTTTTTGTGAAGTGTTCCATTTCTTCGCGAAGTATCCCACAAAGGGAATAAAGTGTCTAGGACCCTTAGAAAAGTACCCTAGAGAAACCTTAGCACACTTTTTAACTTTTGATGTATATATTTAAGAGTTTTAACATGTTTATAGGTGATATTTTTTCTTTTTTATTAGATTCCTTCGCGATCACAACAAGGTCTCAAAGGTAGACTATTTTGTTTCTTACAAGACCTCATCACAAAACTATCTGTAGATGTCTAAATTTGGACACTTAATTTATCCAAATTTATCCCCTTTAATTAACATCCTTAAATTCTTCTAATCCCTAAGGTATCTAGTTAAATAATTAAATACCTTCCTCTTTCATCAAATGAATTAAATAAATATCACATTTATTTAATTCCTCCTCATGTCACATCCTCCATCATTTTATCTTATCTTAATCCTTCTTCTAATCTCATCATTAGGTGTGCACATGCCTTGCACATCCTCCAACTTTGCAAGTTGGCCTCTAATCTCTCTTAGCCACCTAACCATCCTCTAATCCTTCACTAACTAGCCTAATCAACCTCTCAAGGAATTTTTAATTCCTTTTATCCTTCCAAGGAATATTAAATTCCTTTTCTCTTCCCCATGTCCTTTATGACATGTGTCCTTGGTCAACCTTATTAAAGGCCTTGCCCTTTTGGACAAGGCATCTCCTTCCCCATGTGAATTTTTAATTCACATTTAATCCCCCAATGCACCCTTTTGAATTTAAAATTCCTTCCCTCTTCCCCATGAGAATATTTGAGGAATTTTTAATCACTTGTCCTCTCACCCACATGGGGACAAGGACCTCCTTTATGAGGAGATCTTGTCCAATCCCAAGGTACTTTGTACCCCCTCCATGTCATGTCCTTTTCCTTCCACCTCATGTCCACTTCACCTTTTAGGGCTATCTCACATGCCACATGTCAAGATGTGAGGGCTTGTGAGTTCTCAACTCACCTTAGCCCTACATCTTGATATTTGGTGGATCAATCTCAACCGTCCATTTCCCCTAGGATTTCCCAAAAATCCTATAAATACCCCCTCTTTTCTCTCATTTTGGAGAGATCATTTGTGCTAGCCAAACTCTTGCAGTTTTGTTTCTCAATCTACACTTAGCCATTTTCGTGATCTCATCCACTTGCACTCATCCTCTACTTGCCATCAAAGGAGCATACACATCCAAGATCGAAGGGCCAACCAAAGGATCGACTCAACGCAAGGTATAAAGTTCCATTTTGTGGCTTTGTCTTGTTTTGTTTCCAACTTAGGCTAATCTTGAGGTGTAGGTTGTTTTAGTTGTTTATTTGCACCTTTTGACTTGTTGCTTGCTTTCTAACCATCTATTTCGACCTATCACACTATCAAAGGAGCAGACACACATTTTACAAACCACAGGGATATATTGGGCATACCTGATGCCACCGATGAGGTACTATGATGCTATGCTCATGGAATTAGTAGAGAGATGGATGCAGACAGTTGCACCTTTTATCTACCGATCGACGAGATGACGATCATCTTGGAGGAAATTCATCACATTCATCAGATTCCTATTTTAGGAAAGAGATTCCATTTCACAGAGGATCGTACATATATGTAGATGTGGGTGGATGTAGGTTACTTCCTTGGAGGAATAGTTCAAGATAAGATCATGGAGCCATGTATCGAGCTACAGTGGCTACTCTATCCATGATCACCACTTGTGAGACGCATTATGATGTTCACCATAGAATTAGTACTAGTTCTAAATGTTTAGGGAGCACACCTGGATGGAGGCCTTGTTCATATGATACAGGAGATGGAGCATTGGTGGACCATTTATGCATGGGGTCACAACTTGCTTGCACATTTGTATTATAATCTTGGACAATTTGCATATCATGAGGTTGAGAGCATGGTACACTATATGCTTCTATAGGTTTGGTTCCTATATCACATCACATGCACCAGGCTGATAGGATTTCTATTTGTATGCACTCTGGGGTATCCACATTCCTTCAATTATCCACTAAGGTGAGTGTGGTAGTATGGAGATTTACATTTCTAGAGAGTTTGATTTGACTACCTAGATCAGTAGGAGATCCTTTGGAGACCTTATCAGTTGATACCACAGTGGCTAGATGAGACCTGATAGTTGAGGAGGATGCAAAGGGATAGGTTTCTCTTAGGGATGCACAAATATGTAGCAAGAGCATTCTACTATGATTGTGTCATGAGACAGTTCAGGTAGGTATAGGTGCCACCAGCAGCACAACCATGTTATAGGTGATCAATGTAGAGTTCCCTAAGGCTAGGAGATATGAGATGACTGATAGTGGATGATATTATATTCAATGGTTCAGATGACTCAGATCTTAACATGCCCCCAGTCTCTGATAGTGTTGATGTCGGCAGTACAGATGTATATGAGGAGTGGTGGACTATACCATGACCATCTTTGATATTTCCTATGGATCAACCTATAGGCTTTGTGGGGCCACTTCTAGATCAGGGGGAGGAGGAGGAGGAGATAGTTGATGATATAAGGATCAGGGAGCTGCAGACTTATTTGTGGATGAGGTAGAGGAGGATTACAATGTGGAGGAAGAATCAGACTATGAGGACGAGGACAAGGATGAGGAAGAGGACAAGGATGAGGATGAAGATGAGGATGAGGAGCTCCACTTGATGAGTGAGGGTGATGATATAGTGGATGAGGGTCTAGTTGCCCACAAGTGAAGAAATTTAGCTCCCACCTGTTTTTACTAGATCATAGTCAGTAGTTGTAGCACACACCAAAACTCATGAGCATGGAGAGGTGAGCACATCCTCCATTCCTCCTACATAGGATAAGGCTACTTTTACATAGCTAGTCAGAGATCTAGGTGATGACACATTATTTTTTATTATGCTTATGCTTATGCTTTTGATTTATATGTATATATGCCATGATGTGTACTAATTAGTTTTATGATTTCTATCTTGCAAGGTCTATAAGACAGTTGCATGATCTCTACCAATAGGTGGCCACAGAGATAGAACCTCCTTTAGCATAATATGTTGGGTTAACCAAAATGAAACCTAGAAAAAATGAAGTGGAAAAGGAATGGAGGATGGAGTTCTAACCTCTTTGGGAGATTAGAACTAGGGTTTAGGACCTTTCCACTTATTTTCCTTATGTTCCACTTAAGGAAACCTTAGATATCTCAATCCAAGGATGTAATGATGGTAAGGGATCTACAATAAGGTGTCCTAAGGTGTGATTAAAGACTAAAAGGTGGTTCACCTCCAAGCTAGAGCTTGGAAATACTAGTAACATGCAAAACCTAATGATATGACATAAAATGAACTCAAATTAGAATAACAAGCTAGACATAAATAGAGGTGCTCCTAGAAAGTTGCAGAGGCTCGAAACAAGTTTTGAAATCCTAAAAATGTAGACTTTAAATCTTAGTGGGAATCATACACCAAGCTGGGAAATTTAGTCCCATATTAGGGTTTTGGGTAGAAACATGAATCTAGCAATGATAAGTTTGAATCATGTAAAATATGGGAAATCTACCATACCAGGACTCATACACCACAAGTGGTGTATCAGTCTCATTCTAATTTTTTGGAAAGTTAAGGTTTGAATCTATTCTCTTGTTTATGCTCTTCCTTCCAAACCTGATTTCTTGATCTAAACCTGTAAAAAGACCTACAAAATAGAATGTTGTATTGATTTGTTTATGGGGGTGTAGTGTTGAAAAATTTCTTCATTCACATTTTCACACTTGATTTGGGGATTATTAATGTTAAAATGAACTTAAGGTCTCCTTGATCTAGTGTTGTGATGTGTTCTACACATCCACATTATGTTTTGGGCCCTTTTAAAGCTAAATAAACCTAGCTTTTCCTTAATTTAGTGTTTTAAAGTGTATTTCTTCACACCTTCACATTAAATTTAGGAGGATTGTAAATTAAATGGACCTAATCTAGTGTTGTAATGTGTTGAGAACTTTCACATTGGATTTGGGGACCTTTTTAGTTGAATAGATCCAATTTTTCCTTAATTTAATGTTGTAAAGTATATTTATTTACACTTTCACATTGAGTTTTGGACTCTCTTGCATTTATGACCTTTATGTCATCATTAATAGGCCCCTAAGACCCTATATTATGCATCTTGAGGCTTATTTTAACTAAAAACCCAACAAGACCAAGAAATAGACTTAATTTGTTAACACCCTGACACTTTCTCTCTCCAAAAAGGCCTAGTGGGACCCATATTCCACCTTGGGCATATGAGTCCCATTTGGATCCTTTTTTATTTATTTTTGAGCGAGAAAATTTGGGTTTTAAGTTTAAATTTTATGTATTTCAGCCTCTGGGATCTAATAAGCAAGATATTAGATGGATTGCCTATATAAATGAGGTCTCAAATCATTATTTCACATAAGCATTCATGGTATCAAGTCAAGCACTCAATATTTAAGCATTCCAAGACTTTAGAAGATCATCAAGAGAGCATTCAAGATCATTTTTAAGGAATTCAAGGGTAGATTCTTCATCATTTGTTGTAGCAATTCAAGATCCATCATCATGTCAAGGATATCAAGCATCAAGCATGTTGTTGAGCTAGTGTTGTGGTGTAGCATTAAAAATCCATTTACAAGCATTGTTTCATCTCAAAGTTCAAGATCTAGATCTACACCCTTCATGGATATTTCATGTTAGGTTGCATGCTTACAAGACATTATTCAAGGTATCATTGTTCATGTTTTATGTTTCATCTCCTTATTTCATCATTTGGTTTAATTACCTAAAAGGGGTTTGACCTAGGAAAACCCCTATCCTCTAACAATAAACAAGTCCTTCTCTTTGATGTGTGATTGCAGATCTAGGTATCTTAGAGCTCAACAATCCCTTGAAGCTTAGGTAACAATTTTGGAGAAATTTGTTGGAGTTGTCCCCTCACTTGCAAGGTTGTCATCATTACCAAAAGTCACATATAGATCTGAAATCAACAATTTTAGATCCTAAAATCAAGTCGAGGAGAAAGAGTAGATATTAAAGAGAAAATCCAAACCCTAATTCTCTGAAAAAGTAGAAAAGGAATAATATGCTAGAAGTGGTGTATGAGTCCCATTACAAGCATTTTTCAATATTTTTTCATATTTGGAATCTATAGTGCCAAAAACCAGTTCTAGACCAAAATCCCCGATTTGATACTGATACGCAAAAAGTGGCGTATGAGTCCTAGTGTGCTCTAAATTAGGATTTTTCAAAAATTTAGAGTTTTTTCTAGGTCTTCACAACTTCCCAAGTGCATCATTCTGATTTCTTCCATTTCTATTCTATTTTTTATGTATTTCTAGGTCATTCATTCAAGTTTCATGCATCACTAGGTTTTAACATTAGATCTTTCATTTCATTAATCTTTCCAAGCCCTAGCTTGGTGGTGAACCCCTCATTAATCTCTAATATGATCCTAGGATACCTTATTGCAAGATCTATTTCTCCCTCTCTACATCTGGATTTAGATCTTCAAGGTTTCCTTCAATGCAGCAAGTTTGAAATAGGTACCCTACCCTTGTGCTATATTCCTCAAAGATAAGGTGTACTATTTCCATTACCACATTTTGGTGAACCCGACATGAACAAATCTTTTCCTATTTTTGAGTGAATCATCATCCTAGATTTAGCTTGCATTGACTTTACATTAGGTTTTGCATTAGTTAATTAGCATCTAGGGTTTCTACACCTTGCATTAGTGAAAGTGCATATAGGTTGCATTTTTGCATCTTGTAGTCATTGAATTTAATCTAAAAACTACATTTAGACTCAGCCTAGACATCATCCTATTTATAAAACACAAAATTCACACAAAATTTGTTGAAAATGGTGCAAAAGCCCTAATTCAGGACTCATTCACTAGTTTGGGCGATTTAGTCCTAGTACAGGGTATTTTTCCTACTCTATGGGTATTATGTATTGAGAATTTTTTAGCATTCAAACCCCTAAAAAACCTAGCCTAGGACTCATACAAACCTATAGGCGAATTATTCCCAAATTAGCCCTAAAATTTTCCTTTTACAACACTGAAAACCTAGTTTCTACACTTCTGTTTGTTGTCATTAGTTATCTGTTTCAATTAGCTTAGTTTTTGTTACATGCATTTCACTAGATATAGCTTCATTTGGTTCATTTCATTTATTTATTAATTTTAAATTTACATTTTCACATTGTTACATGGCATAATCAATCAATTATCATGTTCAAAATATAAAAATTGCATTCTCCTTCTGCATGCTTGCTCTATCATTGTTGCATTTCAAGTTTGTAGAGCAATAATTACATCATGGTTTTATTGAAGAAGTATATAGTTATCATAATTCATGTTCTATGATTAGATCTTGTTGAGTGTTGTAAGAAAGTTTTGTTAATTGCATATGAATATGAGTTCCTTTCCCCTCTCTTTTTCTTCATCATTGATCCCTCTCCTAGTATCCATTCTAAGAGTGAGGTTAGTCTAGTGAAATAAACCTTGGGTAATCATAAAAATCACATTTCTTCTTCTCCTAATATCTCTCCTAGTTGTGAAGAAGATATTGTAGTGTTAGTTAGAAGTTCTAATCAATGAGAGTTTTTAGAACCCAAGTTGTTTCTCTCCTCTTACTTCTCCTATTAGGAAAGACATTACTAAACAAGAGAAAATATTATTAAGTAATCATTACAATAACATAAGACAAAAAGATACCATTGAAACCTACCTAAATTCATCTCCCAACATCTTCTCCTCTTGTGATGATGATTAGGATATGTTGGTGTTAGATAAGAAAACCTTTAAGATCTATGACAACCCTCTTTATGCTTCTTCCCCCACCTATCCTATTTTGGAAGACATTATGGGAGAAAGGAATGAAACTATGGCCATCATGACAATCACATCTTTTCTATTCGTGAAGAAGATACTTTGATGTTAGAAAACATAATCGATGAAAGTCATGAGAATCTTATGTGTCTCTCTTCCCCTAAGGAAAACATTATTGAACAAGAAAATAATATCATTGATAAGCAAGAAAATCCAACCATTGGTAACTCCCTTACTCACGATGAAGTCATTTTAGAAGAACCAACCTTTGAATGTCATGAACACTTAGTTTGTAGTTCTCCTAAAATTTCTCCTCCTAGGGAGGATATCATTGTGCAGGAAAATGTGAACATTGACACGTCTTTCAAACACTGAAGGTTCCTTAGATGAAGATGGTGAAGTGACATTAGAATCATATTCACTAAGAGATCATGAAAATAAAGAAATTTTGGTGAGGTTATGAAAACATAAATTGGATCTCTTTTACTTAGTGAGCCTCCTAAGTCACCTCCTATTAGTGAATCCCATAAGAAAGTAAGAGGTTTCTTGATATCTATGATGCAATCTAATAGTAACCATGTTTTACAGCAATTGAGTTATAACTTAGTTGCTCAAACATATAGGAGACAACAAATCACTCCCATTCCATTAACTTTTTCTCAACTTAGTTCTCCTAGTTTTGAAGACCTTAAAATACTCCCGCTATTGTCTCCATATAGAAAATCATTCAACTATCACCTACATAAAAGTGTTTATTTGAAGAAATATTGCAAATAAAGTAGGAGGATATCCAATCTTATATGAAACTGAATAATGTAACACCATCCTTTTATTGTATGCAAGTCACACAGTCAAAAATCAAATTCCCTAAAAATGAATTACCCTCACTTGAGATTCAAAGAAAAAACAAGCCTTGATGATAAAGGTGATCATTAATGAAACTGCAGTTAGGTGCACTCTCATAGACAATAGAGTAGGTATTAATGTTTGTAGCATTGACCTCCTAAACAAAATTGACATAGACAAGAGGCTTATTCAACTTAATGATGTTAATAGGAAACCACTAGGAATGATCACATTACCTATTGAGGTTAGACCTGTTGTGTTGCCTACCCCTATTCATATCATGCCAGGACCCCTTTCATACAATCTTCTCTTAGGGAGACCATGGATTCATGCTATGAAAGGAGTCCCCTATACTCTCCACCTTACAATGAAATTTGAATACAACAACAAGATATATACGATTGAAGTAGATGAACGAAGTTATAAATCATATGATCACAAGATTCCTAACTCCCCTAATACTTTCATTCCAAGATCAAAAGTTAAACCTATACAAGTTAATGCTTCACCCACAATGAAACTCTTTAGTGATAATTGGGGATCATTAGATTTTATGCCTCGTTTGAATAAATAATCCAAAATCTCACCCTCAAAATTCAAAGTGTCATATACAAATGATTCCTTTTCGGATACAAGTTCTAATGATGATTGTGGTCTTACACCTTCCTTTATAGGAGAGTTCAAAATATCACAATCTAAATCAAAACAACCTTTTGTTACATTTTATCAAATTGGTTCTACAACATTACGCCATGGTGGTGAAGTGACCTATGTAACTCCCATCCCTCATAAGGGGATGATCCATAATGTTGAAAAGGATTTGTGTTCTCGCGAAGAACCCAATCCTTCTTAGAAGTATAAATCCCCTTCATCTGACTTGGAATATTGTTATGGTATTGGATATAATCTCCCTCATACACATGGATTCAATGAACATACAAAGAAAATTGATATACCATACTCTTTCAATAAATATTTAGGTTTTCCAGCTTTATCTTCATTCTCATCTAAAGCCTTATCCTTTAATGTGTGTATGACATCTTGTGTGAAAAAATAAACACTTTCTAATTTTGATCAAGAGAGTATCTTGTGAAGACTCCTCCAGGATCGCTTGATATCTCTCCCTCCAAGAACATGAAAGAAATTCTACTACAAGAGTTCATTTTCTGCAGATCATAGATTTCATGATCATTCTACTAATGAATGTAAGGCATTGAATAACAAAATCCAACATCTTAAGGATTGTGGTGCTCTTCCTTTTGTTGAAGCACCTATTTACTCCAACTAATACTTACTTCGGCTCATCCTTGTCCTACACTAAGTGGGGGCAAGGGGTTAAGTATCCTTTTCCTCGTATGTCATTTGTCATCTCTTTTGGGTAGTTGAACACCTTTCATGAACATATAAGAGAAGGCATAGGATGTGGATGGCATGCCTTAAGTTGACTCGCATGTGACATTGCATCAATATTCATGTTTCATTGTGTGAGTTTCTTTCTTGCAATGTGTTCTCTTATTGGTGGTTTCTTTGGGTTTGATTTGCTCTAAGAGCATGATATTTCTTCTTGTCCTCTCTTGGAGACATTTGGCACAATGTTCCCTAAGAAGAGACCTTGCATGAACTAAGAAAAATCCCTTTGAAAATTCCTTACACTATTTTTCATTTATAATTTTGGTTATATGGCCACATTGCATAACACACTTTGCATGCCTGTGGAGCCATCTTGTTTGTTCATGAGTTTTAAGCATACAAATTTTTGCTTGCCTCATGAAGCTCGATGTTCATTGTTGCTAGGAACCTTGTCAAACTTATCACGAGGTATAACTTTGGTATGGTTTGAATTAAAGCCAAACGAAGGCATGAATTTCCTTTAGGTGCCACTCGCATGTGTGTGAGTACATACTAGCCAGGTGTGTATGCGTCTCACCTTCTTAGATTACTCACCCAATAGACAACTTGAAGTTTCGTTGCCTCAGAGTGAGTGTGCATTTTTGTTGCATATCATACACTTTGTACATGTCCTTTTTGTGGTTATGTTAGTTTGATGTAGGATATTGGATCTTGGGGGCTTGACCTCCTCCTTGACCTTCATTAGCCTAGACCATCCACATTGGTACAATTGGAACCCGCTTGAATGTCTACGTTAGTGTGAGCTTGAAGCAATTTCATCCTCTCACTAAAGTGGGGGCTAAATGTAGTGCCAAAAAATGTTATCGTTCACATTTTCACACTTGATTTTTGGATGATTAATGTTAAAACAAACTTAAGGCCACCTTGATCTAGTGTTGTGATGTGTTTCACACATCCACATTAGGTTTTGGGCCCTTTTAAAGCTAAATAAACCTAATTTTTCCTTAATTTAGTGTTGTAAAGTGCATTTATTCACACCTTCACATTAAATTTAGGAGGATTGTAAATTAAATGGACCTAATCTAGTGTTGTAATGTGTCAAAAACTTTCACATTGGATTTGGGGCCCTTTTTAGCTAAATAGATCCAATTTTTCCTTAATTTAGTGTTGTCAAGTGTATTTATTTACACTTTTACATTGAATGTTGGGCCTTCTTGCATTTATGACCTTTATGTCATCATTAATAGTCCCCTAAGTTCCTATATTATGCATCCTAGGACTTATTTTAACCAAAAACCTAACAAGATCAACAAATAGACTTAATTTCTTGACTCCTTGATACTTTCTCTCTTCAAAAAGGCCTTGTGGAGCCCATATGCCACCTTGCATGTATGAGTCCCATTTGGCTCCTTTTTTGAGTTTTGAGTGAGAAAATTTGGGTTTTAAGTTTAAATTTCAATTATGTCAGCCTCTGGGATCTAATAAACAAGATACTAGATGGATTTCCTATATAAATGAGGTCTCAAGTCATTATTTCACATAAGATTTCATGATATCAAGTCAAGCACTTAAGAGTTAAGCATTCTGAGACTTTACAAGATCATTAAGAGAGCATTCAAGATCATTTTTAAGGAATTCAAGGGTAGATTATTCATCATTTGTTGCATCATTTCAAGGATATCAAGCATCAAGCATGTTGATGAGCCAGTGTTGTGATGTAGCATTAAAGATCCATTTACAAGCATTGTTTCATCTCAAAGTTAAAGTTCTAGAGCTACACCCTTCATGGTCATTTCATGTTAGGTTGCATGTTTACAAGACATTATTCAAGGTATAATTGTTCATGTTTCATGTTTCATCTCCTTATTTCATCATTTGGTTTAATTACCTAAAAGGGGTTTGACCTAGGAAATCCCCTATCCTCTAACAATCAATAACAAATTTTGTTTGATGTGTGATTGCAGATCTGGGTGTCTTGGAGCTCGAAGATCCCTTGAAGATTAGGTTACAAGTTTGGAGAAAGTTGTTGGAGTTGTCCCCTCACTTGCAAGGTTGTCATCTTCATAAAAAGTTACCTACAAGTCCAAAATCAACAGCTTCAGATCCAAAAATCAGGTCAATGAAAAAGAGCAGAGATTGAAGAGCAGATCCAAATCATAATTCTCCCAAAAATTAGAATGGGTCTGACACACTAGAAGTGGTGTATGAGTCCCACTATAGGAATTTTTCAAGTGTTTTGCAGATCTAGAATCTACAGTGCTAGAAACCAGTTCTAGACTAGAAACCATGATCTGGGGTTGATGCGCAAGAAGTGGCATATGAGTCCTAGTGTGCTCTAAATCAAGCTTTTTCAACAATTCAAAGTTGTTTTCTTCATAACTTCCCAGGTGCACCATTATGATTTCTTGCATTTATGTTTTATTTTGTATGTATTTCTAGGTCATTCACTTAGGTTTTATGCATCACTAGGTTTTAACATTAGATATTTCATTTCATTAATCTGTCAAAGCCCTAGCTTGGTGGTGAACTCCTTATTAGTCTCTAATCCTACCCTAGGATACCTTATTGCAAGATCTCTTTCTCCCCCTATACATGTGGATTGAGATCTCTAAGGTGTCCTTGAGTGTAGCAAGTGTGAAATAAGTACCCTACCCTTGTGCTATATTCCTCAAAGGTGGGGTGTACTATTTCTATTGCCATAGTGGGGTTTGCCTTGGTCAGACCCCTAGTTTGATAGTTAAAACTTAATAGAAATAATGGATCTTGAAAGAAAACATGAATACAAACCCTAATCTTAAGTGTATCTAAGATTAGGAAATTTGAAATGCAATGCAACCCTATTCTAATGAGCTCGAATGAGATGTATGAATGAAGCATGAAGATGATGAATCACTTTGGGAGATCTCTAATCACCCTCATAAGCCATAATAGTGCACATGCCTTCCTTTAGGCTGAAAGTAGATAGATCAGGGAGGATGGAATCACTTAGGAAACATGTCATTAGGCTTGGATTGATGGCTAGTTGCATCTCCTAAACGTAGAACCCATCATGATTCACTATAGACAACCATCATCAATCCTTGAAAATGGTAGATCTTGAATGAAAGTGAGCTTGAAGACCTGTAAAAAAACTATAATGTTGCTCTAAGACATCAACTTTGCTTGCTACTTGCTCTTGAACGGTCTTTTGAAAGTATGCTTGAGTGCTCAAGTTGATATTTTGGATGCTTAGAATTTCTTAGGTGAAATAATGATTTGAAACCTTGTTTATATAAGCACTTCATCCAATTTATCATTTATTGGATCTCAAATTCCAACATCAACCAAAAATTTGAATTGGAAACCTTAATTTCCTGCTCAAACCCTAAAAAGGGGCCACACAAGACTCATGTCACTTGTGGCATATGGGTCCCACCTGGGGGGACTCATATGCCCAAGGTGGCATAAGAGTCCCATCCTAACTTTTTGGGGTGATTAAATGTTTTTTTATTAGAAATTTGAATGCCTTTGTTGATTTTGTCAATATTTTAGTTGAAATAAGCCTTGAGATCTGAAATGAAGGGTCTGAGGGGCCTATTAATGATGATTTATAGGGTCATAATGCAAGGGTGCTAAAATAGGTCCAAAGTGTGAAATTTTACCGTCTCCAAGAAGGGAGTACAATTTTCTACACTACACCTTCATATTTGAGTGTTTATTATATTTTCATACATGTACATGTTTGTGTTAAATGGTTTACAATTGCTGGTTTTGGAAACCTTTCTTACCTTCCAGCACCTTGTCAACCCTAACCTCCATGCTTTCCTCTGAAATTGACGAAATAGAGAGTTGTGAAATTCCCCTTGCCCCTCTTCAATGATGTATTGTGTAGTCTTGTTCAAGAAGAACCAACCTTTCCATCTTGGTGTATCACCTTCATTTTACCTCTCATGTTCTCCTTCTCCCCTTTTCCTTGTGAGTTGTTAGTGGTAGTTTTGAATGTGTTTGGTTGAACCAACACATTGCATTGAGATTAAAAAAGGAAGTCGGCCTTATTCAAAGATTCAACCTCATTCACGTAAGGTCCCACAACCTCAAGGTTGTTTCCATTGTGTCATTAAAACACTGAACTCTTGTTCAGTAGGGTACAGTTTTATGTGACATTAAACACCATTAAGAACACAATAACTAGTGGTAGAAACACACTCCTTGATTAATCTTAGAAATTTCCCACTAATCCCAAATTTTTCCAACATATCAAATAAAAAATCCCAAGAAACCCTATCAAAAGCTTTTGAAATGTCCAACTTAAGCACCATACCTAGATTCTTAGAATTCTCCATAGAATGAATGATTTCATGGAAAATAATAGCCGCATCAAGAATCTATCTTCCTACCACAAAGCCTTTTTGATTTCCAAAAATCAATTTATCTAGCAGGGGCTTTAGCCTATTAACCATGTTTTTAGAAAATATTTTATACACCATATTACATATATTGATGGGGCAGTAGTTAGACATAGAAGTGGCATCTTCCTTCTCGAGAACAAGAACAAAGTATGTGGAATTCAATTGGTAAAGGAGTCTACTAGCTCTAAAGAAGTCTCTAGTAGCAAGAAGGAGGTTGCAAGAGATGATATCCTAGGAATCTTGAAAACAAATGGATGAAAAGTCCTCCAGGCTAGGGGCTTTAAGGGCACCAAAGGAGAAGATAACCAATTAAACCTCTTGCATAGAAACATTTGTCTCCAAAGAATTAAGACCTTCTTGAAGATTCACCCTTTGGATAACCTCCAAAAGTGACTCCAAATCACCATGAGGGGGGTGTTGATGTCTTCCATCGTTTTTTAAGAAGGAGATGACCTCAGTTTCCAAATCTTCATCTTTAGTGAGGAGATCCCCATTATCTCTTACTAGAGAACTGAGCCTATTTCTTTTTCTATGCTTAAGATTTGATTGATGGAATAATTTCATATTTCTATCACCTTCATTCAACCATTGCACTCTGGATTTTTATTTTAAGAATATCTCCTCTTTCGTAGAAATAGTAAACCATTCATTACTTAATTCCCTTTCTCTATCTAATGTTTCATCATCAATTGCACCAACCTCCATCATATCTTGAATAGAATTAAGCTCAAGGAGTACATTTTTCTTTGTCTAAAATATATTCCCAAATGTAACTTTGTTCCATCCCTAGACATTAAACTTATTCTTTTTAGTTTTTGAGCCACTTGAAACATTGGGGTTTCTTGACATGGAAGATTCCACCAAATCTTGATAAGATATTTGAAGTATGGGTGAATATTCCACATGATCTCATATCTAAAGGGGAAGGGGCTAGACTTTCTTTTTTCCTCCTAATTTAGAACTAGAGCATTGTGGTTAGAAGTAGATCTAGGCAAAGCAGATAACTAGAGTTTGACCAAAATATCCCAATCTATAGAGATCAAGACTCTGTCTAACTTAACTTGAATATGATCTTGTCCATTATACTTGTTTGACCACGTGAATTTGGAGCCTGAAAGTTCCACATCAAGAAGACCTTGAGTGGAGATGAAATTGGAAAAGTCAAGCATATCTATCAGAGAAATCATCAATCCCTCCAAGCTTCTTTGCAGGGTAGAGGGGGTATTAAATTCCCTAGTAAGCATCCACTTTCACATTCTAGTTGTTAGAAAGGAGCACTAAGAAGGATTCCCACAACATATTTATAGAATCTATAGTATTAGGGGCATAAACATTAACAAGGTGTCATTCTAAACCAATTCTACTATCTTCAAAAACAACTTCTAAGCAGTTGTGATTTCTAAAAATTTCCTTACCAAACAAATTTTCTGGATTCCATAGGGTGGTGATCCCTCCTGAAGCACCATCAACATGAAAAACACAATAATGAACTTTAGGTCAAACAAATTTAACCATTTTATCAAAAATATCCTTCTTCATTTTAGTTTCTTGTATTAATAGAATATTAATTTTCATATCAATGTAGAACACTTGAGAATATGTTGATTAAGAGGACTATTAAGTCCCCTAATGTTCCATGACAGAATCTTCATAACAAAAATTAAGAGGGACTAGGAAAAAAATTCCGTGGCCTAAGTGGAGGGGACTCCCAAATGATTTCTTTGATTTAATCCCATTAGAGAGCCCCTCCAGGGTCATATTCTTTTTGATGATTGTGGATGTCAGATTAAAAGGAAATCAGGAGAAATAGTTATTGTTGGTTCAAGGACACAGGGAAATATTTATAAAGTGACTAGAGTGAAAGTGCTTGATCAGTTGAGGAGGAGTCTCTATGATGTTCTTCCTATTTATTTTCACTAATCAATCTTTGTGATTGCAGGTTGTGCTTTAAAATTTTATCCTATATCCCTGAAAGTATAAACTGCAATCAAATATTTGAAGTTTAGTTGGTGTTTCAGAATAGTTTGCAATTTTTATTACATGAAGGACTGTGTTAATATTGTCTTGATTATGGCAATGAGTTGTAGAATTTTTTTCTTGAGAATGAACGGAGAATTGATATTAGTTGCTTGGACAGTCAAAAATTAGTTGTTCTATCTTCATAAAGAGGAAGGCTCTATGTCTAAGGAGATGGAGAAGAAATATTATGATTTTTTTAAAGTCAAATTTTGTCTACTTCATGAAGCAATATGGAACAAGGTTTCAAGGCTTCTCGAAATAGTCTTGTTTGAATGCTTTTAAAAGTATGCATGGTCCTAGGGGGAGATATTCTTATCTGTTTGCACCATTTGTTTCCTTAAGCATTGGTTCAGCACGTGGTTGCAGTTGGCTCTTCTTAAGTGTTCATCTCTAAATATTCCACTGGATGGTATTATGTGCATTTTGGTATTGCATTATAGTTTGGATTGCATATTGATTGATATAACAGTTGTATAATGTTCAAATTGGCAAGTTAAATTGTTTTAGGAGATGATTACTTAAGACAGGACAACACCAGTGAAAGCAACATTTTTTGCTTGGACACAGGTCAGCAATAAACAGACAATTGATTGATATCAGTCATAGTTTGCCAGTGGTATTGATTTTTGTTCAGATGTAAGGTGCTTGCAGGGGTATGGTAACAATACTAGTGTTTTGACAGTGAGTATGTAGATGATAAAGTGACAAAATTACATAGCTCAATGATGATTGTTTTGAGAAACACAAGTGTTTGATGATTATTGTAGGAACATAGTGATGGTGATTTGTATATTGCCTATCTATGACTGTTCTTTTTGTATGCTGTAGCATAGTATACATGATGACAATTATTTTTATTTTTTTGTTATCTCTTGCACAACTTTCACAAAAGACAATGCTTTTACAATGGAATAGTTGCTTTGGTATAACAGTGCTTTGTTGTTACTTGGCAGTTCATGGTCTTTAGCTTGCAAGTGACAGTACTTTGTTGGTTCACACAGTTGATCATTATTTTGTTGATATGGTTCAGGATAATTGGTAAGATAGGTGACAGTGTGGTAATATTTATTGACAGTATCCTCATGCTTGATATTTATTTGTTGCTATACAAAAGGAATTTGGTTCTGGCATGATATGATGTTTGTCATCTTATGAGATTTAGTTGATGGCATTCATCTCCTTCATGGTATTCAGAAATTTATGCTTATGATGTGCTTAGTGTGGTGTTGTTTAATCAGGGCTTCATTTGAAACAACTTGAATAATTGTTGTGGTACTTAGAAAGGAGTAATGATACCAGTTTTGATATATTTTTGTATAGTGCTTCTTTGTAGGGGGAGCTTGGTTCTACATGTTTTCATTTCTAGCTCTCTTATATTTTTTCATTTGCTACAACTGGTTTTTGATTGAATAGTGTTGTATCATAAGGAGAGGTTTCTTGCGTATTTCATGATACAAAATATTTTTGGTGATTGGTTATAATACAATTTGGTGAACTATGCATTCTCAGCATGTCATTGATGTATCTCAGTGGTATTTATTCTTGGAGTACTTAACAATGATATTCCTTTGTGCTTTTGATAGTGAGTTGCTAATTGGTGCAATTGGTGCATACATTGATAATCTTGATCTCACAATACTTGATTTTCTGATATTTACATGTTGTCAGTATTATGGCTGCCAAAGTTATTGTGTTTTCCCATGTGAACACAAGGCGATATATGCAACAAAGTTATTTGCTTGTCTTTAAAAAGTAATGATATGATTCTTGACTACTATTTTTAGATGGATGTGTTTGTTGGTTTCAGTTGTTTATTTTTCATGGCTTCTCACATTTTCTGGATCTTCCTTTGTCCTTGTGACAAAAAGGGGGATAAAATGATGGTTCGGTGAGTGGTTCAGGTGGCTAAGCTTTTTCCATCAAGGACAAAGGGGGAGTTTATTGGATTTCAGTTGTTGTGATTGTTTGTCCTTGATGTCAAAACAAACAGTTGATGTCTATGGTTTCAAATTTTAGCTTTTGATACTGATATCTTGATTGGCTTGGGTATTACATGATACATCGTCTTTGGTGGTCTTGATCATAATTCTATGATTGGCATCATGGCATGCTTTGGTTCACTTGGTTATTGGCATTTCAATGAACATACTCAATTGGTTTCTTATAGTATACTCAATTGGTTTATTTTACATTTTGTGGCACATTTGATAGTTGGTTCATTATCATGCTTTGATGTTATTATGCTCTTTTGATGATTACTTGATCCTTGGTGCTATTGTTTCACTATATCGAGATTAATCTTTTGGATTCATGTGCAGTTCATAGAGAGTGATTTGCTTTCATTTGTAGATGTTGATCACAATTGTTACATAAGGTGACAATATGTTCTTTTTAGAATAAAAGTTTGAAAGGGATAGTGATATTGAGATACATACTCTTGGCACACTAAGGCGATCTCCAGGTTATCATTCTACATATAATGATTATACTTCCATTTTACCTATGTTTCATATTGCCATATATGGTCTTGGCTTACATTTGATGGTAATCATGTTACTCACATTCCACATGAGTTTAATATTATTTTAGGTTACATGTACTATATTTGGTGGCATTGATAGTAAGATAAAGCCACACATGGCTTTGACTTGGCATTGTTAGTAATTGGGTTCTTCATATTTCAAATGAAATATGGTTTTATTTATATTTTGCATAGTGTATTATAGTCGGGATGCAAGGAATTATGGTTAAAGTTTTCTATCACACATCGGCCTTTGGTGATTAAAATATAAGCCATTTAAATGGCTATTGGTTATCACACTGGCACTTTATTTGTATCGGCTTTGGTAGTCACATTTACACTATGTTAAGTTGTGTCAACCTAATCATTAAGTATATAATACTTTGGACAGTCGACAGGTTATTGCAATTGATGACTCGATTCAGTGAGTCACATGGACAATATAATACATGTGGGCAGGATGAGTGGCAATTGAGTGGGCCATTATTATGTCATTGGTATGATGTTTATCATTTTTTTTTGTCAGATTTGAAAAGATTGTAAATTTGGATAAAGTATTCGAAGGAAAGGAATAGGGGAAAATGAGTTTTGTAATTATCATTCGAGTGAAGGTGAAACCCTGGCTGCCATCCAAAAATTGCAAAGCTATTATTTGGTGAACTCTTGTTTGTGCTAGCTAAAATGAAGGTATTCTTGAGATTCTTGTTTGTTTTGCAGTTGGAAATGATGGTATTCTTGGTGAATTGTATGAGATTTTTCTTTGAAATTTTTTCGACATAAAATGAGGTAAAATCCTGACAATATCTCTATCATTTCGAAATGAAGATTGAAAAACAGTTTTTTAGTTTGCAACAAAAAGCAGTTATAAATAATTGTGTTTTCTGTTTTGGTTACTCGAGTTTGAGCTCGAGAGTTTTGATGATTTACACAAGTTTCATTGTTTATTTAAAGCATGGATTTTTTCCATTGCTTGGTTGAAGAGACTAAAAAGGGAATTTATAGAGTTACAATTGTGTTGTAAGAAAAAGAAAAAGAGGGTTTATATTGTGTCATATCTCTGATTTCATATAGAGATAATACTCAGAATTTCAGTTGTTTATACATTGTTTACTATTATGGGCTACATTGAAAATTATTCTATTGTAATCTATTGAGATTTTGAATTGCAAAAATATGCAGTTATAAAGTCTTGATAGTTTACATTGTTATTTAAAAATTTTGGTATTGGAGTTGGTGCTCCTATTGAAGTTGGTGCTTCAGAATTTTTGGTATTGGAGTTGGTGCTCCTATTGAAGTTGGTGCTTCATAATTTTTGGTGTTGAGTTGGTGCTCCACCATTGTAACAAAGTTGGTGCTCTTTTGAATGAATAATAAGATCAATTTACGAGTGGTTTTTTATACCCCAAGAGGGGTTTTCCACTCAGGAAAACAATATGTCATGTGTTGAAATTTGTGCAATTGTGTTTCAGCTCATGTGCTTAATTGTTTAAGTTTTCATTCTATCATATGTCAAAAGAATTGCATGCAATGCTTTGATACGTGTTTAATGTTTCATTATGAAAGGGTTCAAAGTATAGAGTTCAGTCTATCATGAATGCATGTTATTCGACCTGTTATAAAAGAATGTTCAATCTGTCATAAAGTGCATAGAATCTTGAGAATCTAAAACATTATACAAAGAATTGTTCAATCACTTTTATATGAACAATTTATATTATGCTTTGAAAATGGTTGTCACTCAAAAATAATCATTTTGTTTAAAAGTTCTTTGATGTTTTGAAGTTCACTTAGTTGTTTTCAAAGTCATCATTTATATTTGCATTTAAAAAAGTTAAATTTACACATTACTCTAATTCACCCCCCCCTCTCAGAGTAATTCATCTTCCAACAACTAGCATATATAACTCTAGGAATTATGAGGAGGGATATATTTGGTACCATGAATGGTTTTTCCAAAGTTAGGAAAGCTCATAGGAAGAAAAACTCCTCTCAAGCAACATAGATGTAGCAAGAAGACAGAATTGTCGAGGAGATGGAGTAATACAGTGAGGAGCTGGAGTAGCTAATAAAGGAATGGGACTTGATTTGCAGTCCTAGAAATTAGTTTATGTTTTATGTTTCTTTGGATTATTGCCTCTGTTCCTTAATACTTTTTGGGTCTATGTTCCTTCTTGGTTTATTTGGTTACGATTCTCTACTTTTTTTGTCATTCTCTCTCTTGGTTTTGGTGGTTTCTTGGCCGTTTTTCCTTTTGCTATTTTGTGCTAGGTAGGGTTGTTTTGGTGTGATATTTTGGTCTATAGTTTTGGTTATGTTGTTCTCTAGAGGTAGTTCTATCGGTTGTCTGGCCTGTTGGTTGTTGTCTGTTCAGGTTTAGGGACCCTTTCCCCTACTTTTGTAATAAAAAATAAAAATATTTCTAAGTTTATATGTACTTACTCTAAAAATATAGAAAAGTGATTTTCCACCTTGAATGAAAGCCCTTATTAGGAACCATTTGTTTAGAAGCCAAAAACCCTTATACTTGTTGGTACAGAAATTGTCATTCCGAATTTTCCCCACATTTTTACTATTTATTATTGAAATAGAAAAATCCTTAGGATCTTCAGATCTTCAAGATTTTGAGATTTGGTGGTCCTGAGAAGTGTGTGTTGTGAAGGGGAGCCAATGTCACTAAATCTCTAACTATTCACATTGTCTTAGTGCTTGGAGAAATTTGAGTGGGGATTTAACAAGTAGTATCTTCTGAACCTAAGGTTGTAAATGCTTGTGAGTCATTTTAATACTTTTCTTGGTTCCAAAACATTACAAACAAACATTCACAATCTTTTCAAAATTTCAATCCCTTTGGTCTACGTATGGATATCTTTTGAAATAGCATTGATATTAATGCTTGTCCTAAGGATTTCTATCCTTTGAGATTTCTAAATATCTTGACTTATATCTCAATCCATATTTTCCAAAGAGAACATAAGAAAACTATGACTAAGAACCTCATCATTTTCACAAAATGGACCTTGTGAAATTTATGATGTTTTTGACATAGACATCTAGTTTGAAAACATAATCAAATAAAAGCGTTTGTGGTAAACGATTCTCACTTAAGCAAGATAAATTGACAAAGTGAACCCCACATGATTATTTGGAGACCGATTTTTCCCGTTGAACAACTTGATCTTGAAGGTGTTATCATTCAACCAAACTTTGAACTCATTAACAAAGAACAAACAGACATAATTAGTAGTTTGAGAAGCTTCACTTTTGAAACCAAGGAAACACTAGCCCAGTGGAGAAACATAGCCTACATCATAGACAAAGAGAGGAACAAGCTGGTATTATGGCTGGAAGGCTGATACTACCACCACCTACATGGCAATAAATATCCTATTTTCATGACCCTAAGTTTCTCTAAATGATCTCATGCAAAATCAAAATCCCCAAAAGAAGGTCTACTAGTCATCACTTTAAACTTAGGCATCATAGTCGAAAAGAAATCAAAAGACACCTTTTAGCAGTTTACTAAATAGAAACCGATGGACAAAAAACTTTTATAAACATGCTTCAAGGAACAATCCATAATTTTTTGCATTCTTTTGGAGTCAAAACCCTCATCTTTTTCAGGATTAAGCACTTCTCTAACCCATTGAGTCTTTAGGAGTTGAAAAATTTAGAGGTATAGCATGTTTCTCACTACCTTGGTCTTATCAAACAAAGGTTCACTTTAAGTCAACATTGGGTCAGACACTTCATTCACTTCTTCATCAAATTTCATCCTTCACTTCACCAAACTTTGTAAAATTTTTGAATACACCAAAACTTTGTGACTAAAACATCTATAAAACTAATCCCTATCTTAGCTACTTTGTATGTGAAATGAATCCTTTTCCATGCATTTGGGTAGGTTAGTTGTCATCTTTGAACTAGTTTATCTTGAAGGTCATGAGTCTACCCTAAAGATTTCCAAGTTCATAAACATCCTTTATCCAAACATCAAAACATCAAAATCAAGCCAAAAGTGTTGTCCCAAAATGTTTGCAAAGATCACTCTCCACATCATCCACCTTTTTCATCTCCCATTATCATCATTGCTCCAAAAATACTTCGAGCATCCCTTTTACCTAGATTTGAGTCAACTAGACTAGAGTTCAAACACTACAAACCTCAACACAACCCTCCCATAGGTGACCCAAAATTTATGGTAAAAACAAGATCACAACGCAAGAAAATCATGGAGAAAAACAAAGTCACTCTTAGCTCAAGTGGTCCAAATCCTCTATAATTTGAACCAACAAGTCACATTACTCCAGCACAATGACCTTCATCACCATCAGGGCTGTATGAGATAGAAGACATAATGAACAATCTATTTGGACTTACTAGGGAAGAAATCAAGGAGCATAAAGCCTTAGAGAGTATAGTTCCCAACTTCCCATCTTTTGTTGCACAATCATTGACGCAGGGGTTGACATCATCTACTATTCCAACAACTTCATCCATAGGGCTAAATAAAACATCAACGCCTACCATTGCAGCTAGTCTTGCTAAAGACTTTGGCCATACTCTTCCATTTTCAAAAGCAACACACTTGTGGGTACCCTTGAAAATAATCCTTCATCACAAACGACCACTTGGAAACCAACCTTTAGCACTCCTCACGTTCCAAAAGATCCCAAACAAATGTATAAGCCACTTACACTTCATTTATTTGGTTCCAAAACTCTCATTTCACAAAAATGCAAAGGTATTATACTCTAACTATTATATATAATATACTATATAAAATATAATCTAAGTTCTTTTGCAGCCTTTTAAAAGAAAATATTTATGTACAACTTATAGCAATATATAATAGCAGTCACATGCACAAGCATGCAAGGATCAACCGATAGGCTGCACTGTAAATGGATATTCAATGGGAAGTAAGTAGTAGACTTTTTTTTGGAATGCAATGGGTATTTGGAATTTTTTGATTGGTGCGAGAAAGGGAAAGTGTGCTAGTAAGGAAATATAAAATAACGTGAGACTAGTTCATAGTAGGAGGTGAATCTTATGATTTTGGACTTTACATAGAATAAAGTAGGTGGAGTAGATCATAATGAAAGGAGATGTTGGAAAATAAATGTATATATATTATTATGCATAATTAGATGGATAGATCAAGCATATCGATACATATGTATTAAAGTTAAATTTAGATAGCCTAACCTAAACATATTATAAATCACTTAATTTTGACGCAGAGATTATTTTATGTCTTCATTTAATTTGAGCATTGTAAAGCATTATAAACCTGATGTGATAGTCCACTTGTCCATTTTTACGATGGGGGATTAAGAACCATTTGCATAAAATGGAAAATTGGTCTTTGCATTTTGACATCAAAATTTATTAGTTGAAAATTGGTTATGAAAATGTAAAATAAAACTATAGGTCATGTTGAATGAATCTTATTATCTGCAATGTATCCATTAATTTTAATTTTAAGTAATTAATCATCAATAACTTTATTTTTATTAATATGTAATATTTAATAATTTTAGTTACAATAGTTATTTAAAATTCACTTTAATTAATAATTTTTGGTATCACAAGATAAAGATAGATCATTGGGAATCCATAGTAAAATAATTCTCAACGAATACGATATTTTAATAATTTTTTCCTTAAAAAATTAGAATTGAAAAATTCAATAAAATTTAAATTTTTAAATAATTAATTTTTTTTAATAATAATAGTCTCTCATAAATTTCATGTACGATATAATTTTAGCTCTATCTTAGTTTTATATTTACTAAACCTATATGCACATCTATATTTGACCTTTTTGTGTAGGTTAATGAATCAATTGATAGATTATTATTTAATTATCTTAAGATACATATACATACAAATACATGGCAGACTTGAAGTTCTAGATTAAATAATATTTATGAAAAGTATGGAACATTAAAGGATCCTCCTTTTTTAATTAGTTATTAGTCATGCCTTTAATTACTAATATTCAATAAAAAAAAAGTATTCATAAAAAAAAGTCAATCCATTACTTTAGGTATGGGATATTTTTTGCAATGCTTATGTGGTAGTAGATAATTTATTACTTTGATGTTATTTATTTTGATTATTTTTTATTTGAATATTAGTTATGATGGTCAGCACTAATGAATTTTTTTTTAAAAAGAGATCTTATAAGTATTATTTAGTCTATAATTTTGGAAATAAAAGCATTATTGTGTGTGTGGTTTATGGGTTAAAAGAAGAATGCAATGACATGATACACATATTTTGCATTGTCAAAATAATTGAATTAGAAGGTACGCCTTGTTTTGAGGTGATATGAGAAACATATTTTGCTTCCCTACCACTTGCTATGACATGAGAAACATGTTATTATAGAGTATGTTTGTTGAAGCCAAGTGTATACATGGATTTGTGCAGACATGTATCTATGTAACAACAAATATATGGCATTAAAAGTAAAACCACAAAACCAACACTCATTTTCCTACCTACCATATTGGCATCATGAAGCCTCATGGACTCTAGCCAAACCCCCGAGCAAGAAAAATATGAAACACCCATGAGGAATTACATGGAGTTTCATCATACATCACATAATAAAAAAGTTGGGGAAAATGTGGTGTTTTCATATATAATCCCTCATATTGTTGTGTTTTCTTTATTTTGGTAACTTTTAAAAAAATAGGTATCCTGACTTTTGAATGCTTTTGCATTCTTTAGCCTAGTTCATGCAAATAAAATATAGGGTTATGTTAGTGGACAGGAAAGAAAAATAAAAAAGGAAGCATAAAAAGTGAGTAAGTATATGGGTAAAATTAATATAGAAAATGTCAAGCTAAAATTAATTAATAATTTTTACAATTGGTTAATTGAATCTCTCTATTGAAAATGGAAAAGTTATGTCCTTACATGCATTGTTGGTGGTGTTTAACAAGGGTGAGCTGCATTGGATCGAGTTGTTGGATCATGAAAGAATTTGAAATAGACAGTTTACAATACACTAATTTTGTTGAATGTATATTGTATTTGTGCAACATTATAAACAAAATAATATAGATGTACAATAAAAGAGGTTAGTACTATCTATTGTAAATAGAAAGAGATAAAATGGATCATTTTGAATACATGGCATCTTGGTAAAGAATTGTCAACAAGTAATCTATTGGGGAAGTTGAAAAGAGAGCTGTGGAAAGAATGAAAAATGCAATGGAAAGAAATATATGACAGTGGAAGGAAAAAGCAGTAAACCCACGCTCGTTCTCCTCCCTACCATATTGGCATCCGAAAGCCTCGCGGGCTCTAGCCAAACCCCCGAGCAAGAAAGGCAGGTAAGGTCCATGGAAAATCTCATGGAATCTTATCATATATCACACAATAACAAAGTTGGGGAAAAAAAGGTGTTTTCAAACAAGTTCTATAATATTGTAGTCTTTTTTTTTGGTCTGACAAGTGGACAAAAATAGGTATCCTGATAAAGAATTAGTATAATGGGGTTTGAAGATGGTTGGAGGAAGATGGATAAATGGAATATATAGAACAGTGTACAATAACTAAAAAGGTGCATCTAACTTCACAATGTGAGTTTAAATGTACCTATATTAAAAATACAATTTTAATCTAAGGAAGCATATAGTAAAAATGGTCATCGAATTGACAAGCCAACTATTACATAGACTGTCAACTGTTACATAATGCACATTTTGTTTTGGGGAACTAGAAAAAAGAATATCATAAAAGATATTAATACAACACAAGCAATCTATGTAGCAGATGGCTTGTCAATTCAAAATTCAATCTAATAGACAAAATAGAGAAATTGTAAAAGAAATATTAGGAAAAAACTTTAAGAATCAGAGGTAAATGACAGATGATTGAAAACCCACATTAAACATATTGATACAAGACAAGCAGTCCATGTAAGAGTTGGCTTGTCAATTCAAAATTGCTCACATGGGAAAACACTTACCATTCTGCTTCCCCGTATTGATCCAACCAACTCCACCACTGCCAGTGCATGTAGGTAACAAGCTCTACTACTGCCATAAGCAACCTCGGGTAGTTTGTTGTAGGGAGCTTGAAACAAATGAGAAAAAAAGAATATAATGAAACATATTGATATAAGATTCAAGCTACATTCTTTGGTAATAGGTATTGAAGACAAATAGAGAAATTGTATAAGAGGTGTTAGAATAACACTTATTTGGTACTAAATATTATAGAGAAAAAGTAAAATTGTATTGATTCCCTGAAACATAGACATATATATACACATATATATGTATTGAATTCCCCAATCCATATATCAAAATATGCATATAGGCAGATATATATATATATATCCATATATATAGAAGAAGGCCAATGTGGCCCATTTGACAATGCAAAAGAAATTTATATATACATATGTATATCTAAACAAATGTGTATACTATCTTTATTCGTATTTATGTGGACTACAGTTTAAAAAAGAGTTTAAAATAGAATATATAAATATTATTTACGTTGTGAGAAAAATCGCTACAATACAACCATAGCATTCAATGATATAGCATTGCGAATGCAACGTTCTATGTCAAAAGCGATGTTTTGCAGTGTTGCATTTACAAAAATGCGACATCATATTCTTGTGTCTACAAAAAATTGAGAAATTAAGTAAAATTTGACATGTTAGATTGCTCAGCCCTCCTTCTAGCACCAAAATGTGAGCACAAAACCTACACAAGCTAAAAAGATATCACAAATCAAGTGTCAAACATGTTAGAAAAGAAAATCTAATGCTCCCTATGAGATTCTTTAGCTAATTGAAGAGAAAAATATAAAAACAACAAGAAACTGATCAAAGACAACATGCAAATCAAATTGAATTAACAAAACCTGCATCCCATAGGGGGAGTGGTGCTCCTTTGAAGTGGAAAGAAGCCCTTTCCCAATCCCTTTGATAAGCTTGATGAGTTGTTGATGATTCAAAGATTAAATTGACTATAATCTAGCTATAATGTTTGAAAATGATGGAAAACTATGAACTTAAATGGCTATAGTGATAATGCATGAAGTTGTGGATCCATATTGTAAAAATGATGCTTCTATTTATAAAAGCCAAAGGTTGAATAATGGAAGGATTTGATGAATGTGGGATAAATTGAGAGCCAATGAGAATGTGCCAAGTATCACAATTCTATTAGAGGAAGGTGAAGCACATTTTAGGAAATGTGTGAGAGGAAGAGGATGGAGGAGAAGTAAATGATGTTGGTTGAGATTTTGAAATTGTTGTAAGAGTAATTGAATGATATTTGAGAGGATGTAAGAGGATTTGAAAGGTTGTAAGAGAATTTATTGCAGATGTGAAAGGTTTTTTGAAAACTTTTGGAGGGAAATTGAATTAGAGGTTGTTGAGAGGAATATTCCTTTGTGAGGATAATTGAGGTAATTAGATAATTAGAAGAAATTGATTTTATGTGCAACCTGGTTAGTTAACTATGGTTGATTTAACTCTTGAGGAGTTAAAAGCTGAAGGATCTGATAGTGATGATTGATTTAGGATTAATTAATCTAGAATTAATTAATTGGAGTGAATTAGGAGATGTGACATTTGATTTAATTGATTTTTAATCAAATGAGAGGATTAAGAGAGGATTTAATTAACTGATTTGATTTAATTAAATAAGATGAATGATTAGTTAGAAGAAGGGTGAATTAATCCAATAAATTTAATTATTTGATTAATAGTTGAATTTGTTGGTTTTAATTAAATAATGTTGATTATTCAATGAATTGATCAATTTGAAGTGATTTTAGAAGAAACAATGTTAGCTGATCAGAATTAGATGCATAGCATCAATCAAGAAATTTTCAGTGTCTACATTTTTCCCCTCTTTGAAGTGAAGCACTTGCTTCGTCGGTTCAAAGAATAGCACTGCCATGATCAAAATTCAAAATTTTCCTTATTTTTTCATATGCCCCACTGTTGCCCTAGTGGAAGAAAGTGCATTGCCACACTACCCCCTTGAGAGATTGAGTGGAAACACCAATTTTTTGATTGAGATCGCGATAAAAATGCATGTGAGAGGACTGGTTCTACTGATCAGAGGATGAAAAGATAATTCTTTAGAAAGATCAGATATTTGACATAGAAAAATTTAATGATGTATAGAGAGTTATCATCCATGGGTAGCCTCATGTATATTTTGATATATAGCACATATTTAATACTTGGATAGAAATATTAGTAGGGATAAAAGAATGAGAAGAATAAGATGGATGGATCAACCCTTGATTCCAAGAAGATTCAGAAGTCCAACAAGTCTATGAGTCATCGAGACTTTATTAGATATGATCATGAATGATGATGATGTATTGCTTATCTAGGGATTGGGGATGTAAAGAGCATAAATTTCCTTATTTTGTATCATACACATAGATACGATGCATCAAGGTATAGAAAACTAGGATGGTGTTGTAGGTCTAGTGAGATGGACTTTTATTTCGACAATGGGATATGAGTATCCTTGTTCACACCTAGCATATAGAGCCTTGATACAGGATGTACTTTAGAAATTTCAAACATCTCGAACCAAAGGAAACATAGAAAGCAAAGCAACTTCCTATATAATAGCCAAAAAGACATCTACAAAACACCATCCTACAAATAAAACAAAGTAAGCATGACCAAGTTATAATACAAAGAATGTCCAACAAGCACAATAAAAGATAATGATGAATTCCCCATTCATTTCTCTCTAAATCATTTTGATTAGACATCATTGAGAGGTCATTAGAATGAGTACAATAAGATAAATAAAAAGAAAAGATTAAGAAAAAAAATAAGAAAATTTTCTTCATACCTATAGCCAGAGGGATTTGTTTTGAGGATAAATATCCAAAGTGTTTTTCCAATAGATAATTTCCATTGTAGGAAAGATTCATCTAGGACATGTTGTTAGTGGATGGTGGCAAGTTGGTAGGTTGTTTGAAAGGCTATTGATATATGGTTGATTGACATGTTTGCTAAAATGATCAAGAGTTTGATTTTGCGTTTAAAAGTTTGTGGTTTCGATTTTGATTTTACCTTTGAATTTTTCTTTTGTTCATTGTTGTGGTTGTTTTCTATTTGTAATGCCAAAGGATGAAGGTGACGATTAATTTATTATGGATGATCGTTATCACGCAATTGAAGCCGAAGTAAAAGAGCGGTCGTTTTTTCAAACTGGATGTTTAAGATGTTTTGAAATATTTTTTGAGGGTTGTTTTGGGTTTTGGGGTAATTTAAATATTTTTGTGTTTTTGTGATACCGGGGCTAATCAAAATTAGCCTTTTCCTATGTTTAAAGCTTAGAGCGACATAGTTTGAATGACACATACTTGATTATTGATGAGATATGAAAAGATGGATTGCTAGTTTATTATGGACTCCTAGAGGACTGACCTAAGTGTCTTAGGAGCACATCGATGATATTGCCCCTTCGTTTAGAGCTTAGAGACTTCGTGGTTAAATGAGAGCGACTCCATTTTTGACCTTTTAGACTTTTTTGACCTATTTTTGGGGATTTGATATGTTTTGGATGTTTTTGAATTTTTGGATTTTATGATGTTTTAGATTTTTGGATTTTCAAATGTTTTTGGATTTTCCTAGAATCTGGGAAGATTGCAAAGAATATACATGAAGATCCTATCAATTTAGGTATAAGAACATGCCCTCGATTATTGGTGTGATGGACTACTTTGACATAGGCAGAAGAAACTAGCCGTAGGAATAGTGCCAAGTATTGGTACTAGGAGGGATTATGATACGAACACAAGACCAAGCTATGGTGTGGATGCAGGTGGATGAGTGATGGATGTGAATGCGATGGATGATGGAAACGTAATGGATGGATGATGCAGAACAAGCTGTAAAGATCCTGGTGGATGGAAAGTGCTTATTTACAAAAGGTGCCTATTTTCTAGGTTTTCACCAAGGTACATGCCCAAAGTGCCACCAAAGAGGAATGATTTTTTTCTTTACTATTTTCAATCATTTTTTTTATCTTTTTGGATTTTTAATATTTTGTAATTTTTTTGTTTTTTGGATTTTATACCTTATAATTTTTAGGCATAATTTTTTTTGAGATGGGAGCTATTAATAGGCTAGTCCAGAGGTTCACCTTCAGATGTTGATAGTTGATATGCTCCTGATTGTAACTCGTTGTGATGATGAAGGGTCCTAACCAATTGGGTTCAAATCTTCCCTTACTGTCTGGATTTGGTACATTTTTATGATTCTCCTTCAATACAAGCTCTCCAACTTGAAAGGTCCAACTCTTGATCTTCTTGTTGTAGCTCCTCTTGACATAGTTCTGATAGACTTGTAGGTGATTCAAGGCATCCATGCACCATTCATCCAATAGTTCTAGCTTGTTCAACCATGAAACTCGATACTCTTCATCAGTAATGAGATTCTACATTGATATTCTCAAGGATGGGATCTCGATCTCAATTGGAAGGATGGCTTCTAATTTGTAGACCAAGGAGAAAGGCGTTGCACTTGTAGGAATACAAATACTCATTCAGTAGGCCCATAAGGCAGGATTTAGCTATAAGTGCCAGTCACGACCAACTTCATTGATTGCATTCTTTAGGATTTTCAAGATGATTTTATTAGAAGCCTCAACTTGTCTATTTCCCTTGGGGTAGTATTGAGTAGAGAAGCAATGTTGGATATTGAATTTTGGGCATAGTTCTTGGACATCTTGGTTTTTGAAAGGTGTCCCATTATCTGAGATAAGGGCCTGTGGTACACCGTAATGACATATGAGGTAGCTTAAGATGAACTTGGATATTTGCTTCCCTATGATGTAGGTCATTGGAATGGCCTCTACCCACTTTGTAAAGTACTCAGTGGTGGTGATAATGAACTTGTGTCCATTGGACAAGGTGGGTGTGACTTCACCAATGAGATCGAGCCCCATTGTGAAAATGGCCAAGGTGTTATGATATGTCAGAGTTCTTGAGCTGGTGCATGGATGAGGTCCCCATGTTGTTGACATTGAAAGAACCTTCAGACATAGTCGTGAGCTTCTTTTTCCATTATCAACCAATAGTACCCAATCCTCAGTAGTTTCTTAGCCAAGGTCATACCACTCGAATGTGATCCAAAAATTCCATTGTGTACTTCGGTTAAAGCAGTCAAAGCTTCCTAAGGATTAAGGAATCATAACAAGGTTCCCTCGATACTCCTACAGTATAGGGTGTCTCTTACGATAACAAAGCAAGATGACTTTTTGACAAATGTTCTTTTAAGGTTCAGGGTGATATCAGCAGGGAGAATTCATATTTTCAAGTAGGTGTAAATGTCATGATACCAAGGGTCACTGGGACCAACGATTTCACACACTAATGCAGACTATGGTACCTTGAATACTGGTACAAGAAGCTACTCTACCAAAAATTCATGTTTAGGAAAACTACATGGGATATCTAGTAGTTATCTAATTATTTCCATAGCATCCACTGCTCTGTTGTTTTCCCTTGATATTTTCTCAAATGTGATGTCAATGAAGAATTCTTTGAGACTTTCTACCAGTTTCTTGTATGGATTCAATTTCTCATCCTTCATTTGGTATTCATCATTGACCTAGTTGATGATAAGTTGTGAGTCTCCATAGACCTTGAGTACCATGATCTACCATTGTACTTCTATTTTGAGTCTTATGACAAGAGCCTCATACTCTGCAATGTTGTTTGTGCAAGGAAAAGACATCTTATATGAATTTTGTATGTAATCTCCTTATGATGTAATGAAGAAGACTTCTGCTCCTGACCCATGCCATGTGTAGGATCCATCCAAATATACTTTCCAGTGATCTGCTACACTTAGGTTAAAGATTGACTTACCAAAAAACTCTAATATCAGTGGGTTTTATGAATATATTTGTTCCTCTACTAGTTGGTCTGCAATTACCTATCCTTTAATGGCCTTCCGCTCTACATACTCAATTTTGTATTCTATTAGGATTATGACCCATTTAGTTGTTTGTCTCATGAGCATTGCTTTGGAAAGGAGATACTTGAGAGGGTCTATTTTGGAAATGAATTTTATCTGGTGAGCCAACATATAGTTCCTGAACTTCTGTGTTGCAAATACCACTGCTAGGCAAGCCTTTTCAATGAATGTGTAATTCATCTTGTGTCCCACCATAGTTCTATTGATATAGTAAATAGCTCTATCTTTCTCATTTTCATCATGTTCAGCTAAGAGAGCACCAAGGGCTATTGTTGTGGCCAATCTATACATGATCAATGGCTTGTTTGAAATTGGTGGCATAAGGACTGGTGGTGTAAGCAAGTACTCCTTGATTTTATTGAAAGCCTGGTCACATTTCTCATCCCATTTGTATGCTACCCCCTTGTGGAGTAGATGAGAATATGGGATAGCCTTATCTTCTAACTGTGCTATAAACCAGCGAATGGATTGGAGCCTTCCCTGTAAACCCCTTAACTACTTCAAGGTTCTTGGTGCCTCCATCTTGAGAATTGCTTTGACTTTGGCAGGGTCTATCTCGATTCCCCTCATGGATACAATGTACCCTAGGAGCTTTGATGATTGTACACCAAAGACACTTTTTTGGATTGAGCCTAACCTTTTATTCTTCTAGCCTATCGAAGATGGGCCTTAGTGTCGCTATGTGATCCTAGTGCTTCTTTAATTTGGCCAATATGTCATCCACATAGTCTTCCACAGTTGTGTGAATCATGTCATGGAAGATCAACATCATATCTCTCTGGTAGCTAGCTCCTACATTTTTCAACCCAAATGGCATCATGTTCCAATAGTATGTCCCCCATGGACAAGTGAAAGTTGTCTTGTGTTGGTCATCCTTAGCTATCATGATCTGATTGTATCCTGAGAATCTGTCAATTAGTGATAGCATTTCATGTCCTGCCATCATATCCACAATCATGTCTATTTTTGGGAGTGGGAAATCATCCTTAGGGCATGCCTTATTCAAGTGCCTAAAGTTAGTGTTGATGCGGATGCCCCCAGTGGGTTTAGAGACTGGTATAAGATTTGAAACCCATTCTTGATAATCAATTGGTTGTATGAAACCAACATCAAGGAGCTTCTATAATTCAAGTTTGACTAGTAATGCTATTTGTGGATGCATTTTCCTTAGCTTTTGTCTTACTGGTTTTTCCCCTGGGTACACAGCTAGATGGTGAACCACAACCTCTGGGTCAAGACCAAGCATGCTAGCATAGGTCCATATGAATTTTACCTTCCTTTCCCTTAGAAAAACAACTAAGTTTTCATGTTCTTCTGTCAAAATTGATTCTACATAGAAGGTGATATGTGGTGCTTCTTCGATCCCTAGATTGACTAGATTATATTTCTCTGCCAAGACTGCTAACTTTTCCTAATGAATAGCACTAAGGGGAATATTGAATCCCTCATCCTTTGGAACCTTAGTGAGGTTTTTACCATTGGATGCATTCTTTGTTTTTACTATTTTCAAGTCAGAAAGTGACACAGTGTGGTTTTCACTTAAAGACCTAGATATTACTCTTAAATTTTTACTTTTGCGACTGGGGGATTCAATCATTTCCCCATAGTAGGTATGTGTGTCCAGCTCAATGCCAAACCCAAATTTTTGATCCCCACATGGTAGAGTATCCTACAATCCCATGAATTTTGAGAGAGCCTCATCATTTTCAAACGTGTCTAAAATTAGTGGTCCTCATTGGTCGTAATTGATGAGTTGGGGGTAGACAAGTTTTAGCTCATTGGTATAATTACTTGGTTTGAAAGATAGGGTACTAATCATGAAAAGAGAGGAATCCTCAAAGAGCATGGGTGGGTCAGTGATTGGGTCCTTGTCACACACATTAGTTGTATCAAAGGTATAGTTATCTAAGGACAAACTTGTGGACACTGATAACTGAGGAGGAGCTTTGACTTTTCTAACTGAGGCACCTTTTCCAAGGATGGTTATTTTTGGAGGGGTACATCCAAGGCCAAGATTCCTTATACACTTCTCAGGAATGATAGGTTCTAGTAGTTTGTTGTCATTTTTCCTTAGTTTCTTGTTTTTGTTGTAGCCCATGCCAAGCATCATCTGTAGTCCTTTGTTGTCATCATCCATTGGAAGAGAAAGTTCAGGTCTTTCATCTTGGTATAGTAGGCTTGATATATCCTTTTCGTCTACCATTTACTAGCTTAGGTCTCCCCAACATTCGAATCTGGATGGGTTTACGTTAAAGTTTTGAGATGGGGTGTCAATCGGTTGGGGTTGTCCATGAGATCGAGGAGTTTGAGGTAACTCTCCTATTATAAAGGAACTCTTTTTTCATTTTTTAGTCCCCACACCCATTATCTTGGATGATGAATTTAATATTAGAGATGTCCAGAATGGAGGGTGTCTTTGTCTTAGAAGTGGAGGCTAAGGTAGATGGGTCAATATATGGAGATATGGGTCCCTCATCATTCTTTGAGACTTGAGGGATCTTGTAGTACTTGGCTTCCAGATTCTTCCAATAATAAAATGGTTCAGGATCTCCATGTACTGTGACCTCTTGATTTTGATAGGGAAACTTGACACATTGATGGAAGGTGGATGCAATAGCTTGCATCCCATGGATCCATTTGTGCCCTAGGAGGATATTGTAAGGTATCTCTAGATCAGGGAATTGACATGTAGTTTCCATGATTGTTGGCCCTACTTGAATAGTAAGTTGAATGGTGCCTTGAGACACCCATTCTTGATCATCATATGCCCTGATAGTAATACCCTTGCCTTTCTCAATGACATCTTTAGAGAATCATAGATTCTTTATTAGCATAAGAGTACATATATTCAAGCCTGCACCTCCATCCACCAAGACTCTTTTGACTTTATTCTTATGGACTAAGACCTTGAGATGGAGTGGATGATTATGAGATGGTTTAGTTGGGAAGTCTTGATCAAAAAATGTTAGGAGATGTGGCATGGTAATGTATCCGACCATAGCTTGGAACTGGTTTTCATCAATATATGTGGGAAAAGTGGATGAAGCCAAAGATTTTTCTAGGATTTCCCTATGTGTGGGTGATATTTTCAATAAATCCATGATGGAGATTTGGGCGGGGGTTCTTTTTAATTGATCCAAGACATTATAACCATTGGGAATTGACTTTGGATTGGTGGTGGATGCTTTGGGTGGTTGGGATGGTCCCTGAATGGAAAAATTGTTGCCACGTGTTGTGACTCCACAGCGGCCCTAGATCCTTTAATGCTGACAATGGTAACCCACTCATTTAAGGATGCAACAACATGTTCGTAAACATGGTTCACATTATTATATTTTTTGTTACCATTGTTGTTCCCTTTATTGTGATCTGGCATCGGATCCATGTATATCTTTAGATCTTGATTTCTTGTGGGTTGTTCAATGGTTACGGTTCTATCATCGATGAGGTCTTGAATCATATTTTTAAGTCACATGCAACTAGCTATCATGTGTCCCTTTATCTTGTGGAAATTATAGAGTTTCTTCTCGTTATACCATGGTGGCTTAACTTGAGGCTCTTGACAATTTTCATAAACAGGGATCTTTATGAGATTTGCTTGGACTAGCCATTGCATGACAGACTCAATTGGTTTCACAAGTGGTGTGTATTTTCATTTAGGGGGATACTTCCTTGGGGGTGGCCCCCCTTGATTGTTTAGGTTATTTATCACTTGATTCTTGGGTTGTTGTGATGATGTGTTGGCTTGTGTGTTGTTTTGGTTGTTGACTTGTGGTTGTTGATATGATTGTGTGTTTTTCCTTGGGGCGCTAATAATAACTTTGGCGTCAACCACACCATTGTTAGTAACATTCTTGTTCTTTGCCCATGTGTGAGGTTTTTCTTTATAACTGGTTGATGGATGGTTGTCTTGAGAAGTAGGTGTCCCCCCTTGTGCGATAAAGGCTCTGCCAATGTTGAACACCTTGGGGATCAACTGGTCATATGTGGTGATGCATTACATTTTTAGATGGAAGGATAAGGTTCCTTCAAGATTGGTGATGATAGTATAGATTTGTTATTCTTCTGGCATAGTCCACTTGCTCCTGTTGGCCTCAGATCACCATCATTGCAAGAAGGATACAAATGTTTCCCCATTGGCTATTTGAGAGTGGATGGTTCTTCTAAACTCACGTCCATGCCTATGTTGAATGAGTAGTTCTATATGAACAAGTCCACAATTTCTTGGAACTTTTTGATTCCTAGAGGAAGATGAGAGAACCATTTCATTGTTGGGCTAGGAAAACTCTAAGGGAATAGTTGCATTAGATAAGTTTCATTGTATGCAACTTCCATACAATGAACATGAAATTCTATAATGTGATATTTAGGGTTGCCAGTCCCACAATATTTGTAAAATTTTGGTATCTCAAACCCTTTTGGGAATGGAACCATCGCAATTCTTTTTTCAAATGGATAAGGACACAAATTCCCTTGGGTTTTTGTTGTTTTTTTGGATTGTAGGTCTAGCACTTGTTGTGAGAGAAATTTGATTTATGCAGATACATCATTTTGTGGATCGGGTGGTGTGATGAATTTGTTTTGAGGTGGTTTGATTGTTTGCATGATAGGTGGGTTGTTTTGTATGTTCATGGGAGGTTGTTGCATGTTTTTTTGTGCTACCAATGCTTGTTGATATGCCTACAATTTTTTTTGTGCCAAAAATGCTTGTTGGCTGTCTTGCTACTATTGTGCCAACAATGCTTGTTGTTGGGCTAGTAGATGAGTTGCTTCTTATTACACTTGGTATTGTTGCAAAGATTTCTGATAGGCTTGTTGTTGAGCTGCTTATTGTTGTGCTTTGGTATT
>VDFB02089646.1:0-18045 GCA_007258455.2 Sequoia sempervirens
TGGATGAGGGAGACAAACAATCACCCTCCATTGTCGACCTTGGATCAGCTTACTCTTCTAGAATCGACTCTGATTAGTGTTCTTTGTTGCATATGATCAGATTATCCTCTTTTTTCCTTTTCATTGTGGTTTTGCTTGGTTATGTGTTGGTTTATGTTGGGGGACTGGTGCTTGGGTTGGTTTTTGATTAAGGGTTTTAGAAAGGTTTTAGGGTCAAATAAACTTTAGTTTTTGCCTCTTTTGAATTGAGTATCTGGTTGGTTATTTTCTTTTTTTGGGTAGGTAGAGACTGGTGTACTTCCTGGGAAAAAATATTTGGAGTGTGGGAATTTATGGAGGAAGATGGAGCTGATAAAGTGGAAGAAGATGGAGAAAATAAAGAAGAGGATATAGAGCATAATAAGAAATCATATAGAGAAGTCCTTAACAATGAAGAGCAATTGGAGATTTCTGCAAAAGCTAAGTTCAAGGTGAAGGAAGCCAAAGGTGATGGAGGAATCCTCAGAGGTGAACAAGTAGGAGGAGAAAACAGTAAGGTGTCTCCTCCCTCAAAAATTCTCCTCATGGAGCCTAACATAGATATGTATTCTGTAGTTTCCAAAGAAGAAACAAGGTTAAAAAAATGTTGCTTGTAATCGCCCGTTTAATTCCTAAATGTGTGCAATCAATGTTTCAAAAGAAATCAATAAAGATAAATAACATTACACCAAACTGGCATTAGATAAAGATTAAATTGTTAAGAATGGTCAACCAACATATGAAGGGTTGTGTCCCTTGAGCAAGAGAAGGGATATAAGGAAGGTAGATCTAGAAGGAAAAGAAAGGGGAGGAATTATTAGGACCGATTACAAGTAATAGACAGCAGCACTAACAAATTAACTTATTTAAAATTAAATTATCATTCTCATGCAGCGATGAAGAGTTGTAACTATTGAAAAGGCAATAGAGGTGAGGAGGTGTGACTCACTCAAACTTGAGATATAAAAGAGAGAGCATTTCATTTGAGAAAGACATCTATAACATCATTCAATGATTCAATTGAGAATAGAACCTTATGTGACTTTGCAAGATAATTAAATTATGTTCTTGTTGGGTGAAAATTATGTAATCAGCTTTTCGATAGATTACACAACTTGGACTTCAGCCACAGCTATGTGAGATATGAATCTCTCCTCTCGGAAAGGGGAGGCGCCCTTCTTACTGCTAATAGAAGCGATAGTAAAACAAACAAGTAATTACAAAATGTACACAAAACTTACGAAGTGGGGGGGGTGTGTTACATTCATCCTTCTCTCTTTTTTCAGAGAAGATGTTTACAATGCTTCACTGTTGGAAGTTCACAATTCTTAACAACTTGAAACGAACAACTAGCAGTAAGAAGGGCGCCTCCCCTTTCCGAGAGGAGAGATTCATATCTCACATAGCTGTGGCTGAAGTCCAAGTTGTGTAATCTATCGAAAAGCTGATTACATAATTTTCACCCAACAGTTTTTTGGCGACTCCGTTGGGGAACTTCCTTCAACCGTTCTTTGAAACGAATGAAGGGAGAAGAACTCCAGAATTCAAATGCCTTTATCCATTGGGCTTGGAGTCAGGTGACAACGACAAAAAACGAATTTACGAAAACAAGACGCAAACTTATGCAAATGCACTTATTGAAAAGGGAAAAACCTACCTAATTAAAACTAGCCATCAATGAAATCTTCTCAAATGAAACCATTCACAGGTTCAACAAAATAGCTGCCTTTCTTCAACAACTTGCAAGGCTTTCCATGATCATTAGCAGCTACATGTAGATGAAGTTGAGGCATTGCTTCTGGAAAGAGATGAATAGGTTCAACTACCTTTACAAATACATTTTTAGCTGCATCCTCAAGTTTATCTTCACGCTCAGGTGCAACTAAAACCTTTGTCTTCCCATCGGCCTCCAACCAAGCAAGATGTCTTTTGGGACATTCCCTTGATCGGTCAAAGATTGAATGCTTCTTACCAATTGCTACTTGAACAACTGATTCATCAACCATGGTAACCTCATGCTGCTTGGAATGATCTCCTTCATGTGATTCAGATGAAGATATGACTGCGCTGCATACCTCAATATGATGTTCACCATCTTCAAACTTGGCAAAATCTGAATAATTTATAAGAAGGTCCTCATCATGCCTTGGGGAAGTTCTTTTATGCAACATGTGTTCAAGTTCATGATCTCGAAACACATATGCATTCTTTTCAAATTGACTGAGACCTTTGTGCATGTCCATTTTTTGAGATCTCAAGACAAGATCGTCTTCATTTACTTGAATTTCAGCAAAATGACTTTCATCGTCCTGCTTTTCATCAATGGCTTTTTGAGACTGCATAAACCAGAAATGGGAGTTGCTAGCTATGTATGCTTCCTTTTCCTGGAAGAGAATAGCGAGATCACTTGGATTGGAGTCAGGATGCTTCGGTATTGCTTTTACTAATGGTACCTCAACAGCAAGCCTCTTCGGAGGTGAAGATAACTTGTGTTGATTCCCAACGGAAAAATTATGAGCTAGCTGCTTTTTGAGGACAAGTAGCTCATTTACCAACCTTTGCACCATAGGATCCGTCCTCGTGATGGAAGAAAATAACTCCAAAGAAGGAGTTTCTTTAGATTCATTTGATTCAATTTTTAGTTGCCTAGCAAGAATGAGATCATCTTCAATTTTTGTTGCCAAGGTCTGCACCATTGCAAGAGTAGTTGTGGGTGCTCTTCTCAATAGGAAACCAACCTCAGGCACTTGAGCATTTACAAAGTAACATTTCAAATTCTCAGCTGGAGGTTGAGCAACAGTTGGAATTCTTCGTGTCAACTTGTTGAAGTAAGCAATGAACTTGCGCATGGGCATGTGAAAATCCTTCTTCAACTGGGTGAGCTAAGCCAACAAAGCATGAGTGTCTTCAAGAGGCTTGAACCTTCCTTCAAACTTGGCTATGAGAGTTGCCCAATTTGTGATGGTACTTGGCGCCAGATGATAAAACCAATCTGCAGCAACGCCTTGGAGAGTCTCCACAAACAACCTTACAGATACATCTTCGTATTCAACACCATGAACTCCACAAGCAATGTAGAAAGCAGCAACGTGCTCATCAGGATGTTGTTGTCCATCACCAAAAAACTTGGGAAAGTTCTTTCGTGAGCCTTCAGGAAGAGCATGTAGGGGTAGAACTAGGCTCAACGGACAAAAATCATTTCCCCAAGGACCTTGAGCAGCCATTTACATGTCCTTGGTGAAAGCTTGAAAAACTTACAAGAAAATAAATTACAATAAAAAAGGACACCGGTATACTTCAAACGAAAGCATGAGGCTTTCGAATGTGTATCGTTTCCCCAGCGGAGTCGCCAAAAAAATGTTGGGTGAAAATTATGTAATCCCGGCTTTTAGATAGATTACACAGCTTGGACTTGACCCACCCAGCTATGTGAAGATATGAATCTCTCACTCTCTAGGAAAGGGAAAAGCCCTTCTTCTTGAAGCCCGATAGTAAAATAAACAAGTAATTACAAATGTACACAAAACTTACGAAGTGGGGGGGGGTGTGTTACATTCATCCTTCTCTCTTTTTTCAGAGAAGATGTTTTCAATCCTTCACTGTTGGTAGTTCACAATTCTTAACAACTTGAAACGATCAAATAGCAGTAATACCAATACCTCTATCTTGTCAAAGCGAAGCATAGAGATACAGTGATTAACTGTCGCCGAGATAAAGTAAAAAGGAAGCTCCACGCTTGCTCAACATGGATTTCTAAGCTGCGCTTCCCAATGCTACTTTTCTGCTATAGCGATCAATGATCACCATCATAGGTTTCTCTCAGGATTTCATCAAGTGATCTAAAGGTGACATCTTACGATCCAGAGTGAACTGCTCCGGATCTCTGCAAAGAAATTTTGTTATACGAAGCAAAAAGTTCCCCGAGGATAACGGTTTCCCGAGCCTCAATACATATCATTTTAATATCTGGTGACACTTGAGAAATGTAATCTCAAGATGCATCTTAAGTGCAAGAAAATACATTCATTTTCCAGAAGGCCGATCACAAGAGCTCACACCCTTGTAGATTACACAGTCGGCCTAGATGATGCGTTCATACAGGAGACCAAGAAGAAGTATGAAGACTCCGCGCCCAAAGCAAGGAACCATGACAATTCTTGATCTCCGATGTTGAACATTTTGATGCATCCCTTTATGCATCTTGTAATTATTTCTTGACATTTCAAATGTCTTTTTGTAAATTGTAATTACACCAAGTTCGAAGATGTAATATTTTGAAAACAAATTACACTTTGACTTTGGTCAAAGTTAGGTGGGATCTCCTAAAATCGCTCACCTAACTTTCATAATTTTCTCAATCCGGTTCCTAATTTTGCTCATCCCTCTTTCTATATATAGTATGAGGGGTGTAATTTAATAAATTTATCCTTTGGTATTTTGCAGCGAAGTGCTGCCCTTTTTGAACAAATTTGTGAAACTTTGTGTTCATGCTTTGTGAATGGAATTGATCAATAAAGAAGGGATTTACCAAATAGGCACTGCGTTGGATTCGATACTTTTGTGAGTTGATCTTATTTGGTGGTGATTAGCTTGAGGAATCTGAAGGACTCTAAGTAGTTTATGTAAACTTTGTGTTGCATCTATTATTTAGATTTGCATTTGTGTTTCTGTTTATCATTTGGTTGAATGATCTACAAGACTTTGTGCTTGTAATCGTTCATGCTCTTGCATATTTTGGTTGGATGATCTACAAGACTTTGTGCTTGTAATTGTTCATGCTGTTTGAGGAATTGCTGCGTCTAAGAAGACTTTGTGCTTCTAACGTGACAAACGATACATTTTCACATATCCACATTGAAAAAGCTACGGAACGACTTTGTGCCTTCGTGAGCTTTCCCTTTTACTTTATCTGTTTATTGTTAATCACTTTTGGTATCTCTACGCTTCGCTTTGACAAGATAGAGGTATTGGTATTACTGCTAGTTGTTCGTTTCAAGTTGTTAAGAATTGTGAACTTCCAACAGTGAAGCATTGTAAACATCTTCTCTGAAAAAAGAGAGAAGGATGAATGTAACACACCTCGCCCCACTTCGTAAGTTTTGTGTACATTTTGTAATTACTTGTTTGTTTTATTATTGCTTCTGTTAGCAGTAAGAAGGGCGCCTCCCCTTTCCGAGAGGAGAAATTTATATCTCACATAGCTGTGGCTGAAGTCCAAGTTGTGTAATCTATCGAAAAACTGATTACATAATTTTCACCCAACAGTTCTCAAGAGTAGTGATGATGCGAGAAAGGTTTTAACTATTTCAAATGTGAAAAGTTGTGACTCCCTCAATAATAAGATATAAAAGGGAGATCATTTCCTTGTGGAGAAATCATCAATGGGGAATAAATCTATCAATCAATTGGGAAATCAATTATTATTCTCATTTATTATGAAGGGTGGTGACTCACTTATTGTGAAGGGTGGTGTCTCCTTCAAGAAATGGATATAAAGGGCAAATCAATTCATTGATTTTCAATCAGGAACCATCTCTCATCCAACCAGCAAAAAATCGGCAATCATCACTCATCTATCCATCAAGAAATCAAGCAATCATCACTTATCTATCCATCAAGACATCAAGAAATCAAAATATCAAAAAGATCAATCAAGCAAACAGCAATAAGTCTATCAATACATTCAATCATCAAATCATTCAAGCATCAATCATTCAATCATCAAAACGTTCAATCATCAATTCATCCAAGTAAGACACATTCAAATATCAATTCAACATATCAATCAAGGGATCCAATTGGAAAAAGGAAAATAAGGAATTGAAATATATGATATCCATTAGAAATAAATATTGGTTTCAGCAAGAATATTATTGGGAAGTAAGTTTTAAAGATAATCTTAGAATATAAATTAGGAATAGCCATATATATATATATATATATTTTAATTGTAAAAAACAAGTTATTACAGCCACTTGTAAGTAAATCTATTATAATTGCATAATGATATTTTATTAACAATTAATATAGCAGATTCCTTTAGCAATCTAGTTTGAATTTATTAAAGTGTTTTGCAAATAGGGAGGCCAATCAACCTTCTAAGTCACAAGATGTTGAAGGACTAGGATTTCTTAATATCAAGCATGCCACCTTGAGATGGATGAATTGGAGGTTTTTCCATACTTGTAGGTTGGGAGGCCAAATGGTGCTCTTGGGCTTGATTGAAGAGGACAACCTTCATGCATCTTATCAAGCATGCCACCCCGAGATGGATGAATTGGGGGTTTTGCCATACTTGTGTGCTAGGAGGCCAAAATGGTGCTCTTGGGCTTGATCAAGGAGGACAGCCAGCCTCCAAGGCAGATTGAGGGGTGGAACGGATTTAGGATCATTCCATGCTCTCACAATACAAGGGCCACCACCCTTGAGATTGTAGTTTGCAAGCACTTCTAGTGAATTCCTAATATGGTTGACTATAGGAATATGCCTTGGAATAATCATTAATGATGTTAAGGTATTTTGAATTCAAATATTAATGATGCTAGAACTGTAGATCTAAATATTATGATGTTTTAGCTATGATGTATTGCTCTCAATATTATAATATTTTATGTATGAATTTGACAAATATTACCGTAAAGTTGATACTTGTTATTACTAATGTTAGTTTTTCTGTAATTATTATTGCTTTGCTGGCCTAAAATTAGGAATTTCCCAAAAGGGGACATTATGTTGCTATTTTCTTTGTAGCTATGGATAGAGAAAACCTTCCTTATGAATTTTTTATGATGATTGGCTTTTAAGTGTTTAGGGGCAAGAAACTAAGGTTTTATGTTTTGTTTTGTAGGATGGTGCAAAAAGGATTGTTTGCTGTTTTCTTTAGAAATCACAATGTGCAAAAGAGAGCACTTAGTAAAAAATACTGGAATGTGGGCAAGTCTCTATTTAACTTTGTAGCCTGGTCACCAGAGGTTTTGAATGAAGAAGTTCTTTCTTTTACTGTGCTTAGGTGGATAACAATTAAAAATTTGCCGCCTCAATTTTGGGCTTTCATCCCTCAACTACTACAACCTATTAGCAAAGTTCTCCAAATAGAGGAGACAATGTTGGAATTGATTGTCATTGATGTCAAAGGAGTATGGGAGATTGTTAGAATATTGTCATTGATGTCAAAGTGAATGAATGAAGTAATTGTCATTGATGTCAAAGGCATATGGACGATTGGCAAGGTAGTTGTCATTGATGTCAAAGTGGATAGACAAGATTGTTGGATTATTATCATTAATGTCAAAGGTGTGAAGAGCATTTTGTCAATGAAGGAAATCGTTGTTCACAAAGAAAGTCGATGATCAAATGAAGGCCAAAGGCCACTAATCGGCATCCAAAAGAAAAGGTTATGATTTGTCAGAAGTGTAGTCATGTTTATGCCTGGTCAAGATTGCTGGCTGACCACAATTGATACATAAAAGATTCATATATCTATATGAAGGCACCCAAGACATTTAAAGTTATGTTGGCTGGCTTCCTTAAGAAATAAAACATAGTTAGATCGCCCAAGTTATTATATATATAAGGGAGTGATAATAATAAAAAAATGGCAGCAATTACAATAAATAAAAAGCAGCGATTAAAAAGGAGGGAAGCGAGTCATAAAAGGAAATATTAATAATAAAGAAAGCAAATGTTAATAATTAAAAGGCAGCACTTACGTTAATAAAGTCAGAAATTTGTCCATGAAGGCAGGGTTTGAGTAAAATGGGGACTATGAATTAGTTTCTAAGAGTAGCAATTACTTTTATAAAATGGTGCGATTCATATGGGTAGTAATCCACATAAAGAATAAGTGATAAGAGTGGAGTTATCATTGTTCTAAAAGAGCAACGATTAATAGTCATTTTAAGAGAGCAATCATTAAATTTAGAAGACAGCGCTTGAATAGAGTGAAGAGAAGATTTGGGAATTAGTTTTAACAAAAGGACATATCCTTTTAGTAGGATATCTCTCTTCTAAAAGATGCATCCTTTCATATGAAGATAAATATATAAAAGGAAATCAGATTGTGTGGAATTAGAGTCTGTGAAGTGTACAAAGAATATTGTATATACACAATAGAGAGATGTGTTGAGATGAGAAGTGAGATGTGAAGAAACACAATGTAATATCATTCAGTTAATAGTGCAGATCAATTACAGCAGACATATGAATATATTATGAACAGTTTTGAAAGGAAAAAAATGCAGATTTAAAAGAGAACATACAGATTTGAAAGGGAGTATAAGTGGATAATGAAACATCATTTACAAGGCAGATTGAATGAAGAAGATATGGGTGTGGGAGAATGAATAGAACATATATGTAGATCATTCAATGTTGAAAAAATAAGAAGAGTATAAGGTGAGAACATACAAGCATATGAGTATATTTATGTTATGGTAAATGAGAAGAGGGGAATCATGGAATGAATAAATAAAGGGGAATAAAATAAGGTCATCATACGGTGAAGAAACAACATTGTGAAGGTGATATCATATTGGAGAGGTTGGTGCCTCATATCAAAGAGATTGGAGTCTCTTATTGAGTTGTTGCTTAGATGTGGGGATTGGTGTCTCCAGTGGGTTGGTGCCTACAAATCATTTAAGAGGGGATTGGTGTCTCCTGTAGGTTGGTGCCTACAAAGATTGTAAAAGAGATTTATATAAAAACAATATTTTGTTCTGATTCTTTTGTAAGGGTTTCCATGTAAATCGTGTGTTCTTGTGTTGCATAATTATTAGATCTTCTGTGAATGATATTGTGCAATTAATATTATTGTGGTTGTTAGTTTGAAAAAGTAAAGTTTGGCTTATACTGATTCACCCCCCCTCTCAATATAATCAGACAAAGCTACTTTGCCACACATGGATGGGAGGGTTCTAGTCTCTCTCCTACTTGGCTTTAATATTCTTGAGAAATTAAGAATAAACATGGGGAGTTATATGGTGTCTTGTAATTGGAACTTCTGGGAGGGCTAAATGCTTGTTTCCTATGTAAAAATGAAGGGCACCAAAAAAGGGATTGCCTAAAGATTAAGAGATACAACAATTTCAGGCCCGAATTCAAAGAAAAAAAATAATGCTCAAAACACTCAAGCTGATAATAACAAAGATAAAAAAGATATAGGAGATTCCATAAAAGATGGAGTAACTAAAAGTAGCAACAGTCTTGAGAGTCTTAACAAAGACACTCATAATATAGAAAATACTAACAAGAATGTTGAAGTGGAAGCCATTGAAGTGGTCAACCAACACAAGAAAAGTGTTCAAAAGCTAGATAAAATAAAAGAAAGAATCTGGGCTGAGAAAAAAACCAGAAGATGCTTATAACAAGATTAAAAATGATACTTACCCCACATCAGAGCCAAATGTGGGGATTAGGAACTTAACAAAGGAGAATACTTTGGAAGGGGACAAAGAAAACATTGTTTTAGACTACAATAACCCCTTGTTCATTAGTGATGAGCAACATGGAATGGAAATTGAAATAAAGGAAGACAAAAAGGATGAGAAGAAGAAGAGAACAGTTGAGTAGAGAAGACAACGGTCAAAAAAATAGAGAGAGGGGGAAAGATGTAAAGATCCCAAAATGTTTTGACAGACCACATAAAAATAAGAAAGCTTCTAAATCCCTTACCAAACAAAGATGAGTCTAAAATGCATTAGTTGAAACATAACGGGACTTGAGTCTCTTGATAGGAAATACATAATTCGAAGTTTTTGTAATAAGAATAATTCTTTGGACTTCTTTCTTTTGCAAGACGTCAAAGTTGTGGGGTTTTAATTGGAAATTAATCTGAAGTTCATATGGAAAGATGCTATTTAGTTCTACACCAATCATGACAAGGGGAGAGGGGGCACTACTATTTTAATAAATAATAAATGGGCCAACCATATTAAGGAGAGAGGTGGTTTTAAGGCAGCCTGGAAAGAAAATAAGCAATTCTTTGGGATAGCAAGGATATTTGGCTTACATGGTGCATTAGTCAAAAAGAGGAGAGGAGGATCTATTGTAGACTTGATAGATTCTATGCACATAATAACTACTTTAGATTTGAGCCCATTGACAATGACAATAGTGTTAAATTTCATCCTTGCACTATCTTAGGTCATCATCCCATTGAAGCTAGAATTTTACTGCAAGGTAATAGCACCAATAATAAGCTAAGAAGAGATAACATGTTCAAACTCAATACTAAGTTACTCAACATTCAAGATTGTAGTGATGGAATCTACACCTTGAGGGTGATTAACAAAAATATTTTGAGAGGGTATTCATACATTGTATAGTTGAATAGGAATGTCAATAGTTGGAGATTTTTTTTTCAAACTATGAGTAAAAAGTTTCCTCTTGATGGAATAAAGATAGAGAGTAAGTTTCAAGAGGACCTTTATATTGTTGAGAGTCTCCTTTAAAATAATCCTAATAATGAGAAACCAATTGTAGAAATGCTAGACACTAAACATAAGTTGAGGTGTATTTAGACCATAGAAGCTCAAGGTATGAAAATTAGGGCTAAATTGAATTAGCTTATATCAGGGGATAAAAGGTCGTTTTGTTTTCAATTTTCTCAAGATTAAGAATATCAAAGAGGACATTGGGCCGATTTGGGTGGACAATGCCTAGATCAAGGATGAATTTCAAAAAAAATCTACGAGAACTTGTTTACCTCCAATAATGAATGTAGAGAAGCTCAAGAATATTGTAGACAAATAATTCTTAAAAAGATCAAGGATGATGATGCTAGCATCCTAGACAAGGATATTAGTAAGGATGAAATCATTAAAACCATTAAATCCTTTAAAAAATGATAAGTCTCCAAGAATTGATGGATTGCATACTAAATTTTATAAGAAAAATATTGGTTGGGTTGTTGATGACTTATTGTTGGTTGACAATGAGACTATTAGAAAAGGGACATTGGGAAGGGATATTAATAGAGATGTTATAAAGTTGTTATCCAAAGAAGGGGATAGAGCACAAATGAGGAATTGGAGATCTATCACTCTTCTTAATGTCTCCTACATAATATTAGCCAAGATTTTGGCTTTCAAATTTATTGACATTCTTTCAAATTTCATTAATACCACTTAAATTGGTTTCATTAAAGGCATATATATTTTACAAAACTTGATCACTAGTTGGGAAGCTATGAACTGGGCTAAGATCACTGGCTAGAATGTTGGCATGCTTGTTCTTGATTTTGAGAAAGCATTTGACAAGGTTGAGTGGTCGTTCATTGTCATGACAATGGAGGCTTTTGGGTTTCCACCCAAGTTTTGTAAGATACTTAAAGTGTTGTTTAGTTTAAGGATGTTGTCACTCAAATTGATGTCAATGGTACCTTAACTGAGCCTTTTACTCTTCAAAAGTATTCAGACAAGATTTTCCCTTGGCTTTAGCCTTGTTTGTGATTGCTTTAGTGTTGACGTGGTTTTTGAGACCGCACCAACACAGAATAAAGTCTCCCAACGGACGCTCTATCCTCTCTTGAACAAAGTATTCAGCATGCACTAGATTGCCCGATGAATCGTAACCAACTCCAGGTTCCCTTAGTGAATAAACCGGTTTAACCGATGTGATAATGGCGGTATGTCAGGGGACTTACACAATTGTTGACTGACTAACAACAAGCAGGTAGACTAAGGGCTTTGTGTGATTCAAATGATTTGGCGGAATTGGCGCAAGTTTCTAATTCTAGGAAATGAACTGAATTTAAAAGGGTGTAGGGCTAAGAAGTTTGCGTTCTATTCTAAATGGGGATATGTGGAGCTTCGTTTCAATGGACTTCAGCCGGTTCACACAGCTTTCAGGTCGGACGATACTCCGATAAAATCGATTTTTGTCTTGAAAGGAATGTGAAAGGTATTGAGAGTTATAGTTTAACATACATACACCCATCCCGGAACAGCGTATAAGCATGTAAACCACAACCGAAGTTAAACTCAAGGTAATGTCCAGTTGACCACACAAGGCGAACTTATCATCAACAAGCCGCTAGTGGTATGGAATAAAGCGAAGCTATCTCAATAAAACACCACACACCAAAGTAAGCTACTTGCATGAATTTTAAGCTACTTGGATCTCACGAGAAAGGAAGAGAAAGCGCATTTGCTGGCGTTCGTATGAGGCAATTCATTAAATCGATGAAAAGATCATTATGCATACGAATAGCAGGCTACGCAGCAATCTCTTCAAAAAGTTTCCAAAGGGAAAACTTTCTTTCTTCTCAAATTATGCAAAATGCTCTACAATACTCTCTATCTAACTCTCTCCAATGTCTCTGCTCCAATGTCTCTCCCAATTACGTCTTGGCAGTACAAATGGGGGGACTCCCCTTTATATAGCTAGCCAAGTCCCAAAAGACGGCTAGGGTTACAATCAATAGAGCGGCCAGAATCGCGCCACCTCAGCCCTAAATAATATTGCCCTAAAAACCGCCACAAAGGAGAGTGGGGTAATAAATGCGCCATAATGTCGACCATCATCCTTCTAGAAGATTCCGTTTGTAGATGCGTTCACACTATTCTTGATCTTCTTTCTCGACTTCGCTCGAGCTTCCATCCTTTCTTCAACTTCTTTGTCACTTTGAGTTATACTAAGTCTTAACACTTAGCCATTTTCTTGCAAATTTTCCTCCTTCGAGATTGTAACTCATCTTCATCGTGCTTCCACTTCAAGTTATCACACTAAGTCATCATCGTTTGGCCTCGACGTTCCTCCTGCAAAACAAGCAAGGAGAAGGGTATCAGATCATTTCATAATATAAATTCAACTTACTCACCTGATTTTCATGCTTTGATCTCCAAGCGTTCATCGCCAACTTTGTGTTCGAGTTCATGCCTCAGCCAAATTTTCAATCTATCCTGTACTTCGCCTGGCGCACTTCACTCTGGTATTTTCTCCAACTCGGGCTCGAGGAAAAATGCTTTCATCAGGAACTCGATCACAAATCATCTAGACGATCATTTTCAGGTTCATCTGCCAAGGCAAATTTTACATCCTTGAAAACAGGTTTTATTCCTTGCCTTAGAAAATTTTCAATTTTCCATAGGAAAATTCATCAACCTGGTGCCCACTTAAAATCTTCATCCCAGAATTCTAGACAAGCTGTGGAAGACCTTAAAATCAACTCCTCATCAAAAATCTTCGATACCCAGAAGAAAATTTTCCCCAGAACGCGTCGAATTCATGGGTGCCCAACGAACGGGTTCATTTAATTTTCTTGAATTTTGAACCTTAGAAAATATTCTTTGCCTGCGAAATTTAAATCCAATTTTCACATCTGTGAAGATTTCTTGTTGCTCTGACTTGAGAAATTTTTATTCCTGCATTGCCAACATCTTTTGACTTCATCACTGGCAAAATTCACTCTGAACTCGGGAAAATTCACCATCTCACCAGACTTAGGCATATTTTCTAGAGGAAGGGAATACTTCATGCCTTAGAAAATTTTTAAATCATCTTGAAAAACTTTGAAAATTTTGCTCTGGAAAATTTTATTCGTTTCCACTCCATCTCGCCAGTGATGAGAAAATTTCATCAACTTCCTGTGGTGAAGAATTTTTTTATTTCAACTTGCTTAGAAAGTTTCTTGAAGGCGCATCACACTTAATTTATTTTTTTTTTGTCTGGCAATTTCAACGCCTAGGCAATTTGCTTCTCCTCACATTTTATTTCACCCTTGGAAAAATTCTTACTTGAAGTTCCAACGCCTTTACTTCTCAACTCCTATTCACCTTACCTCAGGCGTATTTCATACTTGCAAGAAGACTTGGCTTCCAACGCCTTAGTAATTTTTTTTATCTCAACACCATACTTATATTTTATAGCACACTATGCATGGCGCACATCACACTTGAAGGTGAACATTTTCAAACACCTAGCAATCTTTACTTTCCACGCCTTGTATTTTATTCCCCCCTGAAAAACATTTAAAATTTCCACGCCAAGTATATTTATTCATCTTTACCTTGAGCGCACCCCACATCTAGGAGAGAATTTTTTTTACATTTCAACGCCATAGTCACTTTATCCTTTCCATTTCACCTTGTTTACTGTTTTTCACTCCACACTTTACTTTTTCATGGCGCATATGTGGTGGGGTCAAGAAAAATTTAAAACTTTTGTCTTCATATGATCTGTTTTGGGCGCATTTCTCATAAGCTGAAGGATGAACTTTTGTTGACTTCTTGACCTCTTAGCCTTATGGGCGCATTTCACATAGTGAGGCGGATGAAGCTTCTTTGACTCTTTGACTTTCTTGCTAGACATGGGTGCATTTCTTATGTTGAAGAGGATGGGCGCATATTGCATGGGGTAAAGGATAACGTTTCTATCAACATGTTTGACTCTTTGACTTGAGAGGTGGGCGCATTTTAGGCATGGTGAAGGATGAATTTATAACTCCATCTACTTGCCTTTGCATCATGGGCGCATATGAAGATAGGAGGAGGATGGGCGCATTTAGGGGGGGCAAGTGGATATCAAACACTTAGAAAATTTTTCAACTTCCATGAGCTTCCCTTGGGCGCATTTTCACATAGCTGCAGGATGAAACGTGTTAACCACTTTGACTTCTTTTCAGCTGGGCGCATTTGGAGGGTGGTAAAGGACAAGTTCAAACACTTAGAAATTTTTTTCAACTTTTTGCTTTGTGAGGAGGGCGCATTTTCACATAGCTGCAGGATGAAATGTGTTGACCACTTTGACTTCTTGTGCCTTGGGCGCATTTTGCCCTGTGTGAAGGACGAAAACTTCATACTTAGAAATTTTTATGCCTTCTTACTAGCTGGGCGCATTTTGATAGGCCTGCTGGACGAAGTTCCAGACCTAGACAAATTTTCTCGTTCTTGCCAGCTTCTCATACCCTGTTATTTATAGTAAGCCTTCTCATTCTTGCATTTCTGAAGCTCGGATTAACTTGAAATTTTAAATGTAGCATCCTCATAACCTTGTCAACCTGTCGACACTGCCATTTTTAGCTGACCTGCTATTTTTAGCATGTTTGTGAGGGTGGTTTACTATAAATAGTAACCTCATGTTTTTGATAGCTCCCATGCTCCGATCGAGTTGAAATTTGAATGAGGCGACCCTCACCACGTGACCTTACTGCTGACACTAACACATGCACTTGATTTACTATTTTTAGCATGTTTCCAATTTGACTTACTATAAATAGTAAGTGCTCCGTTTGACTTGAAATTTCACCAGCAGATAGCCTGAAGAACGCTGATCGCAGTGGTTTACACCGGATTTTGAAGATTTTGACTTTTGATGCCTATTTTTAGGCTCCAGTAAAACCTAATTTGCATTGCATCGTATCAAAAGATCTCAGATTTTGCTCGTTTAACGTCCAGCTGCGATCGGCTTGTGAATCTGAGCTGCTAGGAGAGCTGCCGGGATTTGCTAAATAGCAAGTTCCTGCTGAGTGAGATATACGTTTGCATGTCACACCATGCGAAAACCAGCCGAATCACGACATGCAAAGAAACCCGATGTAAGGAAAACCCTAAAAATAGCCTCGGAGAATTTGAATCCACGAAATTGATTAAGCCTGGAAAGCTTGCATGTTCGTCATGTGAAGGTCGAAAAACCGGAAGGAATATGCCGGACATGCGAAAAGAAAAACTACTGTCTGCCACGATATTCACATCTTAGGAGCCAGTTTGCTAAAATAGTAAAGTGCATTACCTTTTGAAACTCAAATTTTGCATCTTTGAGCTGCACGATGCAGCTCTGAATCTTTGTGTGTCGGAATTTCAAAATAGCTGACAGATTGTCTAGAATTTCACACTTACTAAAAATAGTAAGTACCTCAGAATTTGATGAAACCTTGCTGAGAACCTGCTGGAAACATGCTAACATCAATGTTAAGCTCAATTTTCAAGTTATTCACTTTATTCGACCCCTGTACTGACCAGGAAGACAAAACCCTAATTTTCAGACTTGGCCAGAATTTTTGCATTTTAAGCTCAACGGCAGAGGAATCCCGGGAAGTAGACCATCAGAAAAGAGACAGACAGAGAGAGAGAGACCAAAAACCAAAGCCAAAACGACCAGAATGGAGCAAAAATTAGGGGTCCCCATTTGAATGGGGCGATGTGTGGAAAAGGTCACAACATTTAGATGCACAACATTTTTTACTTATAACAAATAGTAATGGGGAGAAGATCATAGGACTTATTCTTCCAAACAATGATGATCTACTTAACATACAATTTGTAGATGATATTGTACTTTTTGTGGATCTGGAAGAGAAGAACTTTGAAAGTATGATGAATAAATTGATTTTTTCTTTTTTTGTAAAGAATTTGGTGCAAAAATATTAGAAAGTAAGTCTATTCTTCTTAGCTAACAAGAACTCTCTCCTAATTGGTTCAATAAGAAGGGTATTATTTGGGGACCCCTTAACAAGCAACTAAGATATTTTGGCATCTCCTTTTTTATTAATTCGTCTATGAAAGATATGTGGGACTGGATACATGATAAAATTGATAGAAAAAATTCCAAATGGAACAAGTAGTATCTATTTATGGTTGGAAAAATCTAGGTTTGTCAAAAGATTTTGTCCTTTTATAGAATTTATTATACTTGTCTGGTTTTTCAATAGTCACCAAATCAATGACATTTAGATGGTTATTAGAAAGTTTTTTTTGTCAGATGGAAATTGAACTAAAAAGAGGACATCTGTCAATTGGTAGTGGTGTTGCCAAGACAAAGATCTTGGTAGTCTTGGCCTAAAAGATTTGAAGATTCAAGGGATCACTCTTGCTACAAAATGGATAATTAAGGCCTTTAATGGTGAGGAACCTTGGAAGGTTTTCATTAGGAACAATATTCAGATGGTTGTTCCTAAAAAAACCAAACAATGGAAAGGGTTTCATCTACAAGATATCTTATTTGGTGAATTTTCTGTCTCTCCCTTTGGCTCTAATGCGCTTAGGAGTATTTGGAAAGCATGGGAGATGGTAAAAGAATTTCATAAAAGGCTGCAGTGTTTATGAAAAAGGAAAAAACACATTTTTTAGTTTCATGTCTATATTGTGGAACCTGTTGATGTGGTTTTTGTGACCATACCAAACAGCAGAACAAAATAGTTTTGGGGCTACTCCGTTCTCTCTTGATCAAAGTATTCCATGCGCTAAGATTGCGAGAAAGTTCGCATGTTCAACTCCAAGGTTCCTTTAGTGCGAATAGACCCAGTTTGGTTGATGTGTATTGCTGTGTTCTTACGAGGGGACTTACGTAATTGTCCAGATTTCTTGCAGTCAGCAGCTAATGTATGATTTTGAAGGGGAATTCTTACGTGTATGATTTGGCAATGTGTATCTTTTCCTAAGACTAATAAGAAAGTGCGGAAAGTAAAAGGGAAAGGGGCTAAGAAATTTATATTCTATTCTAAATGCAGGGTATGTGGGGCTTCGTTTCAATAGACTTCAACCGGATTTCACCTAGCCTCCGTCGGACAGCCTCAGTAAAATCGGTGCAATCTTCAAAGGGGATAGCGAAAGGTATTCAAGTTATAGTTTAACATACATACACCATCAGAACAACGCATATAAGCATGTAAACCACAACCGAAGTTAAACAAAATAATCTCCAGTCGACCACGCAAGGCGAACTTATCATCAACAAGCCGCTAGTGGTATGGAATAAAGCGAAGCTATCTCAATGAAACACCACACACCTAAGTAAACTACTTGCATGAATCTTAATCTACTTGGATACGAAAGGAAGAAGAAACCTTGCTAGCATTTCATGACAAGACGAATTCCATCATCAATGAAAAGATCTATTATCATAAAATGTGTTACACAACAATCTCTTCAAAAGTTTTCAAAGGGAAAACTTTCTTTCTTCTCCAAATGATGCAAAATGCTCTACAATGCTACACTATCTAGCTCTAAAGCTCTCTCAATGTCTACTCTGATTCTAACTGATCTTCTAATCTAATGTATTACAAATGAGGGGGACTCCCCGTTTATATAGCTA